>AWUE01019707.1:0-28514 GCA_001974825.2 Corchorus olitorius | reverse complement strand
TTTTTTTCCGAGAAAGTCGAGAATTTCAATATTTTAAAGAACATGAACATGAGTAAGCTCTAATAAAAAAAACATAAATAAGCGTTATGGCAAAAAAAACATGAATAAGCATCTCCGACATCTTTTTCTCTGTTTTTTAATAACAAATATAATCAATAAATAAAGAAAATAAAAATAAATGCATCAAAAATATCAAACAACCATGATTCCAGATTTGAACTAATAAAAGTAATGAAAAGTTTGCATTCATCAAGATCAATGAAGAAACTCTATTTACATGTCAAATCTTTCATCCTTCTAAAAAACCTACTGATATATCTTCTTAAAACCTACTCGACTACTACATGTCTCCCTCTCTCTTTCAAATCACCTAATAAAAAGTAAACTTTTCTGGAAAAAAAAAAAAAAAAAACTACTGTTAACTTTTTCTTCCTACTAAAACTATATACTAATTTCAAAATCTCCTACACTTCATCCTTACTTTCCCTTCTCAATCATCCCCCAACCAAAAATTTAACTTATTTTATACCATCTGCTTACCTCCCCCGAAAAATCATTTATTTTCCTTCTTCTCCGACTTCTCTTCCTTGACTTCCTTCTTCTTTTTCATCTTAATCTCCCATTCCCTCCCCTTTTCAAGTTTGTTAAGCCTTTCTTCAATAGCTTTCTTGTCCTCGGGAGGTAAGGAGATGGTATAAAAAAGTTAACTTTTTGGTTGGGATGATTGGGAAGAGAAAGTAAGGATGGAGTGTGGGAGATTTTAAAAGTAGTATGTAGTTTTTGTAGGAAGAAGAAGTTAACAGTAGTTTTTTTCAGAAAAATTTACTTTTTGATAGGTGATTTGAAAGAGAGAGAGAAATGGAGTAAATTTAAGAAGTCGATGAAGTAGCTCTCTTATAAAGATGAAAGATTAGACATGCAAATGGAGTTTTTTATTTGATGAATGATTTTTCATTACTTTTAGTTCAAATTTGGAACCATGGCTGTTTGATATTTCCGATGCATTTATTTTTATTTTCTTTTTATTTATTGATGATATTTGCCATCAAATACTGTAATCCTCGACTTTCCCTGAAAAAAAAATGGCCTTTTATTTTAAGTTTTTTACGTTAAAGTTGATTTCCTTATTTTCAATGTTTAAAAGTTGGATCGGTGCAAAAAAATGGGCTAATTGCTCAAATAAGGGCCTAATGTTTGTCAAATACTAAAATAAGGACCTGATATTTTAATCTGGTAATATAAGGGGCTAATGTTTGCCAAAATATTCAAAAAAGGACCCGATCTTTTAATTTGGACAAATAAAGGCCTAACGTTTGCCAAAATGCTCAAATAAGAGCCTGGTATCGAAAATTCTCACGTGTTATGCAAACTGACACTGGCCCTTATTTGAGTTTTTTCAATAATGTTAAATCCTTATTTGATCAAATTAAAAGATCGGCTCCTTATTTGAGTATTTTTAACAAACGTTAGACCCTTATTTGACCAATTAGAAAAAAATGTTTAAAAGTTGGAATCTTCCCGGGTAAGATTCAATGTTTTTCTTAATAGGATTTTGCGGCCAACCATGCTCCAAAGTAAATGATATTTTCCTTAGATTTGCTTCTCCAATTCATTCTAAAAGGCCAAAACTCCCAAGTCTTAAACTATTTATAGTCTGTTCACTCTTCTTCCAGTTTATGCTTTAGCAGCAATCCCTCCTGCGTTTTTTCATTTTTTCCTCTTCTCTCTCTTTCTGGGACCAACTTTAGTGTCTTTACAGGTACCCAATTGCTTATTCTAATCAAACTTCTAGATGCAATGATTATAACTTATCTTTTTGTTTCAGATTTTAGTTATTAATTTAATATTATACTTATGCAGATGCAGCCTTTATATTATAAAAATCTAATTGGGTCTGTTTATATTAGCATTTTAGAAGCTCTGGTTCATTTTAGTGGATGCCCTGCTGGTTCATTTGATCATTTTTTCTTTCATATTTGTTTTCTGTTAAATGATGACCCTTTGGTGATTGGTTTCAGATATTTGGTGGGATGAGGAAATTGAGATTGATTTCTGTGTCAATTCTCTTAATTCTTGCAACACTTGAAGATGTTGCTTCACATGGAGACCAGCCTTTTTCAAAGATTGCTGTTCAGAAGGCAACTTTTGCTCTTAATAATCAAGCTTACATCAAAGTCTCTCCTACTGTTCTTGGATTGAAGGTAAGCTTTCCTGGTTGAAAGCTATCACAGTTTTGTTTTAATTCCATTGATACTCAATGGTAGTTAATTGATGATACCATTTCATCTGTCAAGACAGAAACAACAAATACCAAACTAACATGAAAGGATTTGTGTCAAAAAGTGTTTGTAATCATTCATGAATGTTGATGTTGCAGGGGCAAAATTCAGATTGGGTGACAGTGGAGTTTGGTTCTCCCAATCCATCAATTAATGATTGGATTGGAGTCTTTTCTCCTTCCAATTTCAGGTAAAACATGGGTTTTTCTCTCACATTTCTGGGTTTTCATCATATTATCTCTTGATTCATGTTTTTCTGCGTTTGTCCCAAAATTCCAGTGCTTCCACCTGTCCTGCTCCAGCAGATAATCCATGGGTTTCCCCTCCACTGTTGTGCTCCGCACCGATTAAGGTTCGTCCACTGCTGCTTCCTATAATCTTGCCTCTGCTGAAATACTTACTCTTTGTTAAGCATGGGATTATCTAAATGATGTGAGTTTCAACTCCTCTTGCAGTTTCAGTATGCAAACTACAGTACTCCCAAGTATAAAGATACAGGAAAAGGGTCATTGAGACTTCAGTTGATTAACCAGAGATCTGACTTCTCTTTGGTGCTTTTTTCTGGCGGTTTGTTAAATGTATGTTCACAATAATCTTTTCTCTATAATGTATACATGTTTATTCTGGACAATAATTAATTTCTCATTATCTAACAGATTAAATAGTAGGAATTCAGTCATTATGTTGAGTTGGCTGCTAGGGTGTATATATATGGACTGCTTGCTCATGTTGTACTTGGAGATATTTCATTTTGATCATTTTAACTATTCTCTTTCATCATGTTTTCTCACTGCAGTATATATAATCTTATTAATTTTATATGAGACTTAGAGCTTCTTGTTGGATTCCAGTCTTCATCATCCTATCAGCTATTATTAACATCTCTTCTTTTTATCTTTGATGATTAAATAGCCAAAGGTGGTAGCTGTGTCAAATAAAGTTGCTTTCTTGAATCCAAATGCACCAGTTTACCCACGATTAGCTCAAGGAAGAGTATGGAATGAAGTAAGTCCAACTTCTCCTTGTTTTAATCCCAATATGTAAGTAAAACATTAAAGCACATGAAGTTCCTTGGTGCTGCACTCATCAGATACCAACATAAAGTTTTTTAATACATTAAACTGCAGCCTTCCTTTTTTCTTTTGACAAGCTGATCTGATGTTTTCCTGCATATTACTGCTATTTCCTTTTTTGACATAAAACTTTCTTGAAGAGTAATACAATTGAATCTTGATACTCAGATGACTATTACCTGGACCAGTGGGTATGGGATTGATGAAGCTGTACCTTTTGTTGAATGGGCTCCAAAAGGAGGACTGCCAGTGCGTTCGCCAGCTGGAACGCTTACCTTTGATAGGAATAGCATGTGTGGTATGTATCTCATTTACCCCTGAATTTTGCTTTGCAAGATATGCTGAAGTCTGTTTAGCTTTATATGAAGTTGAAATAAATTTTGTGTTATCTTGGAACATTGAAAACTGAAAAGTAGAAATCAAGTGAATTAAAAGAACCATGAGGTAAAAACAGAACATATAAGACATTTCCAATATTAAGAAGAAGGAAGGCAATGATGAAATCAAGAGCTTGGAGCTTGGATCCTGTCTAATTGGTTTTAATGTTAGTATAAGATCCATGTTTTCCAGTTCTACCTTGAAGAGCCTACTAATTCAGTTGATCTGTTTCTTCTGTGTTTCCTATTAGTTGATAAGGGTTCTTGATCAATTTCTCATAGAATGAGCTAAGATTAGAGGCTTTGGGCAAAATCTTTTCTACTTGTCTTATTTGCTGAAAATCCCCAAAAAGCTTGCCTTAGTTGTTTCTCAAGTCAAAGATATATGATTGGTGTCATCATATTAATGTGCTCAGGTGAGCCAGCAAGGACAGTAGGATGGCGCGATCCTGGGTTTATACACACCAGTTTTCTGAAGGAGTTGTGGCCAAACACATTGTATGTTACATTTTCTTCTAGCTTCATAATATTACATTATGACTGTGGTACAATAAAGTTCGCAAATCTTAGTAAAGCTTTGTTGTCATCCATCATTCTCTTGAAATTATGCCTGCATTTCATTTGAAATAGCATGCAGATACGAGGGTGATGGTGGAATAGACGTTTTGGGGGGTTAATGTTGATCATAGGCTAGACTTTGAATTTTGTCATTAGTATTCCATATTGAAAAGTCTGATGATTCTTGTCATCACACTCCATTTGTTTAATTATTTTCACTTGCTATTTCCTAGAATAAAGTGAACCAGTTTAAGAAGACTTAAAGATGCATGATCAGTCTGTATTTTACATGCCTCTAAACTTTATTATCGAACTTGCAGGTACACCTACAAGCTTGGACATATTTTGTCTAATGGAACTTATGTTTGGAGTCAACAGTACAGCTTTAAAGCATCTCCTTATCCTGGTCAAAATTCTTTACAACGTGTTGTAATTTTTGGGGACATGGGAAAGGTCTGAACTAATCTTGGAAACTCCAAGTGCATGAAAAGAAATATGTTTCTGTCACTTAAATTAAGTTATGACTTCATTAACATTTCACTATGCATGTTATTGTTCTGATAGATTCGTGCCCTTAGTGGGATTCAATCTCCATGTAAGCTTAGCTAAGCATTTCTCTATTGTTTCCTAGGATACTAGCCTATACTAAAATGTTAGGTAATGGCATAATATTGCTATATTTAAAGTGAAGAAAAGAAAAGTCAGAATTGGGGCTGTTTCTGTTCAAGATATAAGTTTTATTCTAATATATGCCACATAAATGTATAAACTTTATGTGAATATGTGAAGCCAATTCTATTCAATCATAATCAGTTATCGTGATACAGGAGGAAGCTGATCGTTCCAATTTGTACAATGATTTCCAGCATGGTTCCCTTAACACAACAAAACAGCTTATCAGAGACTTGAATAACATTGATTTAATCTTCCTTATTGGAGACCTATGTTATGCAAATGGATACCTGTCACAGTGGGACCAGTTTACTGCACAGGTTGAGCCAATTGCATCAGCCATTCCTTTCATGATTGCAAGGTCTGCCATAGCTTTCCTGATCTGCTTGCTTTAGTTATGTATATATTATCTGCTTCATCTTAAATGGAAATTGATGGTTTGTCCTCTCAGTGGTAACCATGAACGTGACTGGCCAGGATCAGGATCCTTCTATGAGAACATGGATTCTGGGGGCGAATGTGGCGTTTTGGCAGAGACTATGTTCTATGTCCCTGCTGAGAACAGAGCAAAGTTCTGGTACAATAGTTTTTCTAACAATATAGTAATATATAATTCATTGTCCTCGTTTAAAAGAAATTATGATAAAATAAAATGGTTCATGAAAAAAATTGAGAAATGCAGCTTCTTGATGATTCTGTTTGTATTATGTTTGAAGATAATATGAAGGGGACCAGATGTAAAATTTGTTGTTTAATTCTATCAGGTACTCTAGTGATTATGGCATGTTCCGGTTCTGTGTAGCTGACACAGAACATGATTGGAGGGAGGGGACAGAGCAATACCGTTTCATCGAGCACTGCCTTGCATCTGTTGATAGACAAAAGCAACCATGGCTCATCTTCCTTGCACATAGGGTGTTGGGTTACTCTTCTGCTACCTTTTATGCTGATACAGGATCTTTCGGGGAACCAATGGGAAGGGAGAGCCTTCAGAAACTTTGGCAGAAATACAAAGTTGACATTGCCATCTATGGCCATGCCCATCACTATGAAAGGACATGCCCCATTTACCAGGTTGGTCAAAACCTTCATGCAGTAATGCATGCATCTTTATTTGAATGAAACTTTTTCCACCTGCTAATCGACTTAAAAAATGGGCAACTTCAGGCTTGTTATTGGTTTTGCAACTCTTAAGTCCTAGATATATCCCCAATGACCGATGAGGAATGATTTTTGATGTCTCGATAAACTTTTGATAGGAAAAACAACATTTAGGCAGCTTGTTCTTCTGAAATCTTCCTTTTCCTTTTCTGATACAATGCAACAACCGAAGCTCTTTTATTTGATAAAAGCAGTGACCTGATTTCTTATTCATCTCTTGATTGCTATTGAACTGACTACTGTTCTGCTGCAGAACATATGCACCAACAAGGAGAAATCCCATTACAAAGGCACCTTGAACGGGACAATACACGTGGTTGCCGGTGGAGGAGGAGCAAGCCTTGCAGAATTTACTACCATAAAGACCAAATGGAGTTTAGTTAAAGACTATGACTATGGATTCGTAAAACTCACAGCATTCAACCATTCAAACCTCTTGTTCGAGTATCAGAAGAGCAGCAATGGAAAAGTTCATGATTCTTTCACAATATCCCGGGATTACAAGGACATCTTGGCTTGCACTGTAGATAGTTGCTCAAGTACAACCCTTGCCTCATAATTTGCAGAGATTTTCTTTGATTAACATTTTTGTAATGAAACCTGTTTATGCTGTAAGCCTCTGCATTTCCAACTTAATAATTCAAGCTCCAATATACAAGTAGCCACCTCAACATTATGTCTTTTTTCTCTCAAGTTCTATTCTATACAGGGATTTTTCGACGGCTTTTCATACAATTATGCCATATTATAATCTTCAAGCTCCAAGTCACATTCATAGCATTAAAATGTAAAATGTACCAAAGATTTAAAAGGTGAAAATGGTAGAAAGCTGCCAAGGCATGCTGCAAATTCAATGCACAAATATATAGAAGAATAGTAATTTTGTCTTTATTTAAATAGTGTAAGTTCGAGAATTTACAATGGGAATACTTTCTTGTATCTGAAATAAAGCAAGAAACAGAAGTACAATAACGCACACGCAAAACCAGTTATAACCAGAACCCAATTAAATCCAGATGGGTAATCAAAAACTGAGGTTGCAAAGTTCATTCCAAAGACTCCAGCTACAGCAGCGAATAATGTGGCCACGAAAGTTGCCGCGGTGAGAAGCAGCTCGAATTGAATCAGATGGTTTTGAACATTTCCCTGTTCAAGAAAAGAGGATGAAAAACAACATTCTTTAATCAGTGCTCGGAAAATAAAGAGAAACAATCGTTGAATCAATCATTTGATCCTCACCAATTTAATGTTGATCAGATCTTCAGTATCATCAATGTATTCTTTGAGCTGCATCAACGAAGATTCAACATCAGTGATTTCCATAAGAGAGGTTATTCTCAATGATCTTCAGAAGAGTACATTTTAAAATGAAATTTCTACACCATTCGAAGAAAAAACTACTGATTGCATTGTTTAAAGTCAACCAATATCACATGTATTAAACTTTCGGGGTGGCACGAAAAGATCATTCTTCTATCTCAGATGATTAGTTGTTGTAGGCATAGCCAGAGCGTAATGAAAAGGTCTATGGAAGTAAGTTGAAGGCCTCTTACCGATAACAATTTGCTGAGAGTATGATCAATAACAACAAAGTATGCTTCAAGCAACATTTCAAGTTGTTCAATGTTTTCCCCACAATCAGATGAACTAATTAAGCTTCCTTGTTTGCTTGAAGTAACGATACTGCTAAATGCTCTTTGCAATCTATGTGCTCCATTGGTTGATGCTACTGGTGAAACAGGGGCTGATTTTGAACCTACTCTGGTCCCACCAGAAAAAATACTTAAAGTGTTTAGTTCAGTTGGGGTGTTACCCTCTGACCTTAGTTTTTTCTCTGTAAGGTACATCTCAGCCATATCACCATCATCATCCATAAGATGCTCTAACTCATCTCGGACCTGAAATTTCAATCTAAACTCAATTATATAAGAAGCGAAGCTATAGCAGGAAAGAATTTCAAAAGTTGCTATGTATAAGAATCTGTACCTTCTGAACTCTCTGGGTTAAGGCAAGGAGATTGCCTTTCAATCTACGAACACGTTCCAGGTTAAGAGTATTAATAGACGAGGCTAGTTCATCTAGCACAGGATATATCTCCATTTCCAGTTCTTTCACCTATAAGAAAAGAGAGTCTCTAATTCATAATCCTGAACATAAATAAAACCGAATGAATCCTTTAGCAGAGTCTTCAAGCAAGAATGCTGTTCAAGGTGTATGAACCCTGCCAACATTGTGGCATATTAACAAAAAACATTCTTGAACTCGTTCCTTGATGAAAGTGTGCCATAACCACCTCTATCAAAAGAGTCAGGTTGGAAAATTCAAATGGTATGTATTATTTCCAGTGAATACGAGTAATTTCAGGAGTGTTAAGTAAAAGAAGTTCAATTGATTCTGCATTTGGAAAAAGATTCAAACAGTTCGAACCATTAACAAGTTATAAAGGTTAAGCCATACCTGCGCATCCAGGGACATGCAGGTTAACTCTAACGCCAGTTCCAGAGCCCTAAATTCGAAAGGCAGGTCATCTGAATCAAAACAGCAGAGGACTTTAGCAACTTATAATCGACAATTTTACAAACCATAAGAGATCCAAACTGACTATTAAGTTTAAGACAGAAAGTGACACAAACAAGAACTGCCATAAAGACTCTTTGAGACTAACAAATATTTGGAAGCATCTTGTTGGGCATAATGGATAATTTTTCACCTCCATGAAACAGGTAACTTATATTACAGTTTTTCACTATATGCTTCTCCAGCATAAGGTGACATGTTACTAGATATCGAGGGGCAGGATAACAGAACAGCCATTTTTGTCTGGATCGATAATGATTTGAACGTCAAGTAAAATTTGTTGGTTATAACTCTTTCGCTCATCCACTTGAACCAAATTAAACTACAATCAATGTATAACATACACGCATGCATTCTTACCCGCTTGATCTTTGTTTGACTGAAGACGCTTGCATAATTCTGACTCATATTGAACAACGTTTCTTTCCAAAGAATTCATCAAGATAACCTCCTCGGCTGTGATTATACATCTTATTTGCTCTAAACTGACCACAATTGCCTTCTCTCTTCCTAGTATTGTTGAAGGATAGATAAACAAAGGGTCCAAAAGCCTTAGGTCTCTGGATGGCAAAGAACACTGTCTCATAATTTTAGCCTTATCAAGCTCCAAAACCTTCACATTCCCATCTAGATCAATCTTTATCCATGAACGACTGCTGTGACCCCTTTTCTTCACACCTGGAAAGCCAGAAACACGACTCGATTGTGTACTTGAATTAAGCCTTTCATTGTTATAAGAAGATGTCGTAGATTCAGGAACGTCAAAAGGAAGAATATGGCCATGTGATTCTTCCATTACTGTTTTAGCTTTTCCTTCTTTGATTCCTGGCAACAATTTTGAAAAAGATGACGTATCAAGTCACATTGCAACAGCAGCAGCCTCACTCATCCGAGTTGGTAGTCAGATGCATTTGAACTCAAAATTGTTGATGTTTCTATAATCCATGATATCTTGTCCTACATGAAGCAAAAATCCTGAAAATATATACACAAGCAAGCAAGTAATTACTTCAAAAGACTATTGCCTTCAGTAGAGAGAGCACACTAAGAAGCCTCAATTTTGTAAATCAATACAGAAGAAGGCTCATTTTGATAGCTCAAAAATGATCAAGCAAAATCCATCTTGGGTCTCATGTTTACTTTTTCGATAAGGGTTTGCAAAAGTAGCAACAAAAACCAGCAATCGCCCATATCTAATTCCAGTATGAAATGAACCTCAAAAAAGTATAGTTACCTATCAAAAAGCACAGATACCAACATCCAGAAACCCTCAAATATAATTTGATTCTAAAAATAGCAATTTATCCAAAGACCCAAATCACAAAAACAACCCAATTCTCTTAAGAAGATTAAACATGAAAGCAAGCAAAATGCATATGAAGAAATAAAAGAAACCCAGATTAGAAAAACGAAAAGGGTTGATCAATCAACATACCACTTCATCAGAAGGGTTCAAAAGTCAGCAAAGCGGTGGAAGGAATCTGGGATTATGTCGTGTTCTTGCAGTCTGATGGAAGTGAAGATAGACAGTTAAAACAGGTTGAAGTAAACTGAACTGAAAGTGCCACCATTAAACTACTTGTCGAATCTCGACGCGATTCTTTTTTTTTTTTTTCTTTTTGATAATATCTCGACGCGATTCTTGATGTCTCTTTGGCTGTCGAAAATTGGTGTAGGATGGAGAAATCTAATACGAGTAACTTTTTTTTGAGAAAAAAGAAATCTAATAACTTTACTGTTACTTTTTAACAACTTTATGATCTGTTAATTGGCCAAAAACTACATTGGTTTACATGTTTTTTCTTTCCTTGTTGGGAAGCTCTCACCATGTGGGAGATATTTTTTTTTTTTTGATATATTATCTATTCTATGTATTTTTTTATAGTATAAATTATCTATTCTATTTAGAATTAGGGACTTTGATTTTATTTTTTTGCAAGAATTTAGAATTAGGGACTTTAATATGCAAATGGACAAACTTTTGGACTGCCAAATTCAAAATTATTTAGAAAAAAAACAACAAAAATATTATGGATACCAAGAATTTTTTTTTTAGAATGGATTCAAAGGATTAAAATACCTTTTTTTTTTGCATATATAAAATACCAAGATTTTTTTTACGATTATCCAACTCAATCTTAGCTAGAGAATGTGTAAAATACATTGAATTCCCTATTTACAAACCTATTTACAAATTGAAACGTACATAACGTACATAAATCACATAAATTTGCCAAATCTCTGATTTCATCTATAACTACCAAACATAACAAATACATAAACAAATAAATTATAAACTAAATTCACATTCCGTGAGACTAGAACCTAAAACCTCATTGTCCAGGTACACTAGAACTAAGAATCCAACACTCTACCATCAGGCTAAATGTCCGATGATCAAGATTTTTTTTTTTGGAACAATAATAAAATACCAAGATTAAAGATGTAACTAAATTGTAAACAAAACAAAAGAGAAATTATTTGGATGGATTGTTGTCAAAAAAAAATTATTTGGATGGATTAATATACTATCACTTGGAAGCAATGAGAACCAAGCATAGTATGCCACGTCAAAAGGTGCAACATTAATGGAACTAAGCCGAACCGCACCGTAGCAATCCTTTTCTTTGCAAGAGGAGTTAAAAAGATGGCGCGAAACACAGATGTCTAGGGGAAGTTAGTTGCAACTTACAAAAACATAACCAGAAATTCAGAAAATTTCGCTACTCCGTCCGCACCAAATCCCATCTCCATTTCCTTCTTCTTCTTTTTCTTTTTCGAAAAAAAAAAATTGTTCCTTTTATTTTTTTTTCAACATTAATCGAATTAGTACGACTATAGGAAAAAATGAAAAATCAAAGTTTTGGATTTTATTTTATTTGTTAATTAACCGTTTGTCTAATTTCTGGTAATTTCCATCTTTATCTTTGCTGAATTTCAGGGCTCATAACATTCATGATTTTCTTCTTTAGTTGGAAAATATTTATGAATTTTTAGAAACTTACTAATTAACCAAAGGAAGGCAGATGATGAGGATCGCCGGAGATGGTTCCGGCGAGTTTTATTTCGGCAGCTGAGGCTGATTATTAATGCGATAAAGTGAGTTTCCTTTTTTTTTTTGCTTTTCTGGTTGGATGAATCTATTACGTAAAATTCTGAAGAATGTAGCTGTTAATTTTTTTCCTTTTTTTAATTTGTTCATTTTGAATTTGATTATGATCAAGAATCAAACATAATATGAAATGAATTGCCTCAAATTTAGATTAGGGAAAGGGAATGATTTTTCCCCTTTTGCTGTAAAATTGATTTTTTTAGAAGGTATAGATTCAGAAATTTGAGAATTTAGTTTCAATTTATGATAAACATGCTGGATCCCTGATAATTGGCATTCTGGTTGGAATAAAAGGTAGCTTTTTTCTTTCTGGAAAATGAGAAAATGTTGTACTTTCTGGTTTTCAGATGAACTAATGAAGAAATGCTATGAATTTGATGCCACCAAATGCAGCTTTTATGAACCTGGAATCCATAGGGGAAATTGTTCAAAGTTTTAATTCAATGCCTTATTCTTCTCATATACTTAAGTGACTTTTTGTGGTCTGTGTACATTCAATCTTTTCCCCATTTTCTCAAGAGATTTTAACAATTTCAATGTGAAGAATGGTGAATCATAACTTTTTCTGAATTTAATCATACAGAATGGTAGATTCATTCATATATATGGGTAGGCTTTAAGCTTATAAGGGTTGGGTTTCCTCTCTTGGACAATATTGGAGCTGTTAAAATTGTTAAAACTTTGTTAAACCTCTCAACTCTTCATGAACATGGCTACCCTGTTTGGAATTCTGCTTTGCTGCTTCTTCCTCTTTCCACTGGCAAGCAGTTAAAGATATTTCTTTGCAATTTTCGTTTTGCAGGTTCATCTATAATGTGATAACATAAATGCAGATGTATCGATCCTGCTCCTGCAAATTTCTTAAGTTATGGACTTTGATCATAGGATTAAAACCAGCAACCAGTCAAGAATACACATAGGAAGTGATTGGAGTGGAAGGAGTAAGCATTCAGATAGACATTCAGAATTTCCCATTGGAAGCAGAAGCGGGAGGCTTTCAAGTGAGGGAGGTGGAAGCAGTGGGCATTCAAGTGAGGAGAGTGAAAGCATTAAGTATTCAAGAAGACATCTTGATCTTGATGATGAAATTGAAAGCAGTAAGTATCCAATAAGACATCTACCATTTGATTTTGAAATTACAAGCAGTGGAAGTAGTAGACATTCAGATATTTATCCAGATGTGATGAATAATAGAGGAGGAAATGAAAGTAATCCTTTTGAGATCAGTCCAGTGCTTTTTAAGGGATGGGGAAACGATAATGACTACGAAATACACCCAGAGGTAATTGATGGGAGTGGAAGTAGTAAACGATCAGAAGTAATCCAAGATGAAAGCCATAGGAATGAAGGTGATAGAGTAATCTTGTCAACTGAAAAGCTGAGGTTGTCATCCTCTTCATCCTCATCCTCATCTAGTGATGATGCAGATATAAAACTATCAAAGTCCAGATCAGGCATTACTTCCACTTCCTCCCCTAATTTTGATGAATCATTGAAAGATAAACATCATGTTTGTGGTAACAAGTTTTCCAAATCAGAAGAATGTTATAATGTACCTGCAGATCTCACATGGGCATCTCAGGTTTCTAGTGTCACTCACGAATCAACATCAACAAAATCCCCTCCGGTCCAAGTGATGGACCGACATGGAGAATATGATCCTTGTAGGATTCCCCCGAATGTCTTTGCAAGAAATCAATCAACAGCACCCGCGGATTGGAGTATTGCTTCTAATGATTCATTATTTAGCATTCAAGTCGGGAACAATAGTTTCTCCAGAGATCATATTCTAAACTTAAAATCTGGAGAACTTCTAATGTCAGGTGAGTTTATTGCATTCAGTCCATCCATTGCTTCTCCAGTGGTGGATACTGACATAAAGAGTAGTGTTCAATTGGATCACAAGAGCAAGGCAAATATAGTACCACATGATGCTGTCAAGGGAAAGACAGGAAAGACAGACCTGAGTGTTGAAAAACTAATCTATGATCAGCCAAAACATCCCATAGTATCCTGGAATTCGTCCACCAATTCTAACCATTCTGATGATAGTGTTACTACTGGACACTCCTTTGCCTTTCCAATGTAAGCTACAAACATTCTCTATCTGCAAATATCCTACTTTTGGTATGCATGTGCTATATGGCTCGTTGAATGGACACACGAAGCCCGGATATACAAGCTTGTTTGTGCACTATATAAATTTCCCTGAGCAGCACATTGCATCTGTTTGGTGTCCATGTAGGTAGTCTCTTATGTGAACATGATATGATCATTTACTTGACATTCATATATATATATATATGTATGCAATTTGCATAGTCATAATACAGAAATTTCAAACCTAATGCTTGCTCGATGTGGAACATACGCCTTTTGTATTGCAGACGAAAAACAAAGAAGGATAAGAAAAAGAAGAAGCAAAAGAAGTGTGCATGGCCATCATGCTACTGTTCTAATTGTAGCTGGGCGTTCTGCTGCTGCTGCTGCTGCTTTAGGCGGCTAAAGTGCTACTGTTCTGATTGTAGCTGTGCGTTCTGCTACTGTTGGAACTGTAGCATAAAAAGATGGTGCTGTCACAATTCTAATGAGTATGCTTCTTCCTTCTTCCTATCTATATTAACCTTAGCATCAAGCATCACAAATTAGTATATAGAAAACCAGAACTTAGTTTTAGAACTTTCTGCATCTTATTATTGTTTGCTGTATTTCAATTGAGATGTGTACTTTTGGGGTAGCTGTTATGTACAATTGAGAATGGATTCAATGTTATATATGCAGGAACTTATCGACTTAATATATTTTGGATCATTGCAGTTTGACAGATGGAAGGAATGATTATTGTGCGAAAGAAAAATTTGAGGAGCGGCAACAACAAGAACAGCCCTTTGCCACAGCACCCTCAAAATCATCTTGCTGCTGTGGTTGGACTTGGTTTCCTTCCTGTCGATGGCGATGGAACTGGTGTTGCTGTTGCTCTTCCAACTGTTGTCGTTGCAACTGCTGTTGAAGAGTTCCCCCCTGCCAAAATGGCCTATCTATGCCTTTGCAAGTAATCAAAAACTCTCATCATGGACTTGCTCTTTCATTTTGCCCATTGAGGTGATATTACTTCAATCGAGTCTCAAAATTTTAACCATGTTTCTTCTCACATGCCATGCATGATAATCATGTAGAAATTAGGATTTGGGATCCTTAATTTGTCATTGAGAAGAAAGTGAGATGATGCCTTTATCCATCAGGCAATGGCTGGGAGGAGTGTAACATTTTAAACTGTAGTGATTTGTATTTGTCTCTTGTTTATAAATAAAAGAGTAGTTTCATTAGATCTTTTTACCAGCATCTCCAAGCTTTCCCTTTAATTTTCATTAATTAGCTATTATGCAATGGTTGTAAGCTTTCTTGTGCAGCAAGACATGAATTAGCCAGTCAATACTTCTCTGTAACCTTGGTAAAGTAATTCAATTAACATGCCAATCAGGCAATCATCCAAAAAGACAACAGGGAATATGATGAAACTTGAAAGTCTCCAACCTTCATCAAATTATAAGGCTAGCTCTTGGCTTTAAGCATGAATAGGAAGCTTTGTGCATTGAAGATTACTTTCTTCTTTTGTTATTCAGGGAAGAAACACATCATTAACACTAAACCGATTAATTTGTATTAACACGAAATCCCTTTCATCTTTCTTGGTTTACAAGTCGGGGAGAGAAGATACGAAGACCTGATTCAAATCCACGCCCTTAACTTAATCAACAAGTCAAGAGGAAAAAGTCATTAACATGAACTACAATTAACTTTACAATATATAGTTTGAGAAACTAGAAGGTGTGGTGAGTTTAATTACTAAACCAAAGGAAAATGGGATCACATGGTATTAAATCCAGAATGAGATTATGCCAAACTGACAAAAAAATCTGTTCCTATTTGTAGAAAAATGGAACCAATCGTATGGAGGAGAATTTAATGTGACTTTCCAACCACCAAAGCCAAAGCTTTAACTCCACCAATCAAAAATGAACCCACATTTATTTTTCTAACTACACTACTCCCCTGCATGTAAGACTTGTGGTGGTCCTAACTTCCTAAGCTATTAAATAAATCTGATTTATTAATATAAGTCAGATCTTCTAAAAAAGATTTTTCTTTTCAAAAAAAATATTATTTTTTCCTTTTGTTTTTTTCTGAATGACTCTGTTTATAAGATTTGATATGTTAATTTATTAATATTATCATAAAATTATTATTTAGCCCATTCCATCTTCACATGGTTACAGCCAATTTTTGCACAGCACATCATTCCTTCAAATTATTAAAAAATAATTTCCACCTTATTAAAATTTTTAAACTTATCCATTTTCTTAATAAGAAACAAAATAAGAAAATTAAGGAATCTCATTAACAAAATCTACCCCTATTTCTTCATCAATTATCCTTAATTATTAAATAATTAACTTACACTACCTAATTACTAAATAAGACAGAGTCTTAAGTCATTTTACTTTTCTACTAAGTGTGAGATCATCTAGTTTAAATCAAACTTACCAAATTTGAATATAATCCAAGATTCTTACTATAAGATAAATTAAGATTGAAATCAAACCATTTAATGTATTTAATTAGATCCAAACTTTTACCTTATTTCATTAGTAGAAAAAAAAAATTCTAAACAACCGGGAAAATTAATCAGAATTTTGTCCAAATAATGTGTCATGTGGGATCATCCCATATTTTGTAGCAAAACCCCATTTAAATAATAATGAGACCAGTCTGCTGGACCAATCGTGTAACAATACGTCATGAATGACCAAATTTCGGATGAATTTTTCTGGTCTCTACAAAGGATTTTATTATTCATACAACTTTTAATGTGTTGTGTCACGGTGGCGATAGGATGACGTCAGGATTTTGCCAAGTTTCCCGCGTATTTGTAGTTTTCAGTTCCACTTTTTCCGTTAAAGGAACGGCATCGTTTTTTGTGATCTTTATCCATCCATCCAGACTTCTTCTTCTAAGTCTATGTGAGACTAAACGACAGTAAAAAAGAAGCAAATGGGACCCACAATCCGCCTGGTCTTTCCAGGAGCCGCCGTGTGTTGACGGCTCTGATGTATAATTGACCGGCCGTTGGACCCCACCTCTCACCCGTTAGTCCATATGGGTCCCACCCTCCTTCCTTCACTCTGTCTTTGTAGAAAAACAATGAACTTGTATTAAAGAAAGAAACTTTTTTAAAAGAAAAAAAAATAAAGGAAAAAACAGAGCAAAGCTCAAGACCCAGACTTTCCACAGCCCCATCAAAGAAGAAGCAAAAACAATTAAAAAAAAACGCGTTTTTCTTCTTCAAGGGCTCTCCTTTTTGCTCCAAAAAAGAAAACCCAGTTTTCCTTTGTTTTTCTATCATGTCAAAAATAATCAAGTAAATAGGTTTTTCTTCCTTCAGGAAACAGAGAGAGAGAGAGAGAGAAATCTTTCTTTTCTTTTTGTTGGGTGGTTTTTGTTTTCTTAGGAAAACATGAAATGCTATCTGTTCTGTAAAGGTTTGGTCTTGTTGCTCTTGTTTCAACTGGTTGTTGTCCTCTCTTTAGTTTCAGGGAGGTTGGTTTCTGAGAAAAGGGTTCTGTTGGAGTTCAAAAGCTCTGTTTTTGACCCTTCTGGGGTTCTTTCAAGCTGGAACCCTTCAAAGAACCCAAATCACTGCTCCTGGTTTGGGGTTTCATGCAATTCAAGGTCTCAGGTCATCTCCATCAACATCCCTGGTGGTTGTGGACAAGGTTATGAAGGTAACTTTACTCAAGCTTGTCCTTGTTCTTCAAAGCTGTCTCAGTTTCCATTTTATGGCTTTGGATTGACTAGAAGAGCATGTTCAAGTGGGAAATTAGGGGGGAAGTTGTCACCTTTGATTGGGAAGCTTGCTGAGCTTAGAGTTCTATCTCTTGCTTTTAATGATATTGGTGGTGAAATTCCTTTAGAGATATGGGGTTTAGAGAAATTAGAAGAACTTGATCTTGAAGGGAATTCATTTACTGGGGAGTTGCCTGATCAATTCGTGGGGTTAAGGAACTTGCGGGTGTTGAATCTGGGGTTCAATGAACTTGAAGGGGAGATTCCAGGGTCTTTGTCAAAATGCATGCAATTGGAGGTTCTGAGTTTAGCTGGGAATAAGCTGAAGGGTTCTTTGCCTGGTTATTTTGGCAGTTTCTATAAGTTGAAGGGGCTTTATTTGTCGTATAATCGGCTAAATGGGTCGATTTTCGACAATTTTGGGAGTAATTGTCAGTATCTAGAGCATGTTGATCTCTCAGCCAATTTCCTAGTGGGGAGGATACCGCGAAGTTTGGGGAATTGTCAGGCGTTACGGACTCTTTTGTTGTTTTCGAACATGTTGGATGGTGTTATTCCTAACGAACTTGGCCAGCTGCATAAGCTTGAGATTCTTGATGTTTCTAGAAACAATCTTAACGGTTTCATCCCCGCGGAGCTTGGAGATTGTGTTCAGTTGTCGGTACTTGCCCTTTCTAATCTCTTTGATCCTGTGCCACATGGCCAGAGTTCAAATAAAGAGCTCTCATCCCCATTGTCGCTTACTGCTATGACGTATGAGTATAATCATTTTCAAGGCTCCGTTCCAATGGAAATTACAACCCTCCTAAAGCTTAAAATACTTTGGGTGCCCGGGGCGAGTCTTGAGGGGAAGTTACCGAGCAATTGGAGTGGCTGTGAGAACTTGGAAATGTTGAACTTAGCTCAGAACAACTTCAGTGGAGACGTCTTTGGAGTATTCAATGGATGCAAGAAACTACGGCATCTAGATTTGAGCTTGAACAGGCTAAATGGGGAGCTTGATGAGAAACTTCCAGTTCCTTGCATGACACTTTTTGATATTAGTGGAAATCTCATGTCAGGATCAATCCCCAGGTTTAATCACAGTGTATGCCCCAGTGCTTTCTCGAGTTATGAGCTTCCTCGAAACAATGATCCAGCCTCTGCCTATCTGTCATTCTTTACATATGAAACACACCGAGCGATGCTTTTTCCGTTTTCTAGTTTCAAAGCTGTGTCAGTTCACAATTTTGGGGGAAACAACTTCTCTGGTTCACTCCCATGGCTACCAATTGCACCAACAAGGTTGGATAAGCATACTGATTATGCATTTCTTGCTGGTGGAAACATGCTCACTGGATCATTTCCTGGAAGTTTATTTGGAAACTGTAATAAGTTACATGGGATGATTGTTGATGTTAGCAAGAACAGATTGTCTGGTCATATTCCATCAGGAATTGGTGCAATCTGCGGATCCCTTAGATTTTTGGATGTCTCAGAGAATCAGCTCACAGGGGTGATTCCCCAAAGTGTGAGAGAGTTGAAATCTCTTGTTTTTCTTGACCTAAGTGGAAACAGACTTAGAGGTCCAATTCCTGAAGGGCTCCATCAGTTGACACATCTCAAGCATCTCTCCTTGGCAAGCAACAACCTGACCGGTGCCATTCCTTCAAGCTTTGGGCGGTTCCTCTCCCTTGAAGTGTTAGAACTTTCATCAAATTCTCTATCTGGCGAGATTCCGGGGGATCTTGTTAATCTGAGAAATCTAACTTGTCTCCGGCTCAACAATAATAAACTCTCAGGGAAACTCCCTTCTGGTTTGTCTAACAAGAAATGCCTTTCTACACATGATGTATCATTCAACAACCTTTCCAGGTCATTTCCTTTGAATGGTAATGCAGTGAATTCTATCACTGTTCGTGGCAAGCCTTTCCTTCATTCACACCATGTGTTCTCGCTTTCTGTACGAACTGGTGATACGACGACAAGCACTGGAGATTCACAAGATGGTATAGATTCTCCTTTGGCTTCGAGTAATGCAACTGTAGATAAAAGTTTAGATTCCATTGAGATTGCATCCATAGCATCTGCCTCAGCCATTGTTTCAGTTCTTCTAGTTCTAGTTGTCCTCTTCTTTTATACCAGGAAATGGGTCCCAACATCCAGGATTCAGGTTGCTGAACCAAAGGAAATTACAGCTTTTGTTGACATCGGGGTTCCAGTGACATATGAAACTATTGTCCAGGCAACAGGGAATTTCAGTGCTGGAAAATGCATTGGGAATGGAGGTTTTGGTGCCACTTACAAGGCTGAAATTGCTCCAGGAACCCTGGTGGCAGTGAAAAGGCTTGCTGTTGGAAGGTTCCAAGGTGTTCAGCAGTTCCATGCCGAGGTAAAAACCCTAGAAACAATGAGGCACCCTAATCTTGTAACTCTGATAGGGTACCATGCCAGTGAAACAGAGATGTTTCTCATATATAATTATCTGTCAGGCGGTAATTTAGAAGATTTTATTAAGGAAAGGTCCATAAGAGCTGTGAGTTGGAAAATTATTCACAAGATTGCTCTGGATATAGCCCATGCCCTTGCATATCTACATGACCAATGCGTTCCAAAGGTTCTGCACCGTGATGTGAAGCCGAGTAACATATTGTTGGACAATAATTGTAATGCTTATTTGTCTGACTTTGGATTATCAAGGCTTTTGGGTACCTCTGAAACCCATGCAACAACCGGAGTAGCAGGCACATTTGGATATGTTGCGCCAGAGTATGCAATGACCTGCCGTGTCTCTGAGAAGGCTGATGTCTACAGTTATGGTGTTGTGCTGCTTGAGTTGATATCAGATAAGAAAGCTTTGGATCCTTCATTCTCTGCCCATGCAAACGGTTTCAATATTGTCTCTTGGGCCTGCATGCTCTTGCGACAAGGCCAGGCAAAGGATGTCTTCACTGCAAGGTTATGGGAAACAGGTCCTCATGATCATCTGGTGGACCTGCTGCACTTAGCCATCACATGCACAGTTGATACCCTCTCAACCAGGCCTACCATGAGGCAAGTTGTCCAAAAGTTGAAAAGAATTAAACCACCCTCTTCGGTAAGGTAAATGAGGTTTCTGGATGCATGCGCTGATGTAGAAAAGAACAACTTACTTAAGTGTAGATTTCATAACTTGTAGTCTTTACATTTGCACCTAAATCAGAATTGGAATATCTGTTGGGGTTCAGGGGTTCTTCTTTTGCTTGTAATTTGTTTCCTGTTCTCCTGGCTGAGGACATTTGAATCTGCATAAAATAGCAGATTCAAATTTTGTGCAGAAAAAACTTTTGTAGGCACCTTTATACTTGTATTCCAGTTCAGTTTGCATAATGTATACTGAGGCAGGTCTTATATTGCAATTTAATGTTTCCCCTCTTTGCATTATTGTGCTTGTCTATAATTAATGCTTAATCTTAACAAATATCGAATTTTACCTTATGGGATTTGATCTTTTACTTCATTTTGATCGTCCCAGATTTTGTTTTCCCTTTTTGTTAAAGATTTTGGCTGGTAACTGTTCTATTGACAACCATTGAAGGATTTATTACATGGCACTAATGATATTACATGTATTTAAGGGGCAGCAATTACATAGTATCTTGTAGTATTTCTTAAGTAAAGCAAGTTGACAATGGAGATCTGAAATCTTTTTTCCCTTCACAAGGTTGTTAAGAACATTTGATACGGTAATGTAGCAGCAATTAATGAAGTTCATTCCCTTTGTACGGGGAAAACAATTTCGCAATCTTATTGAGTAGCGTCGATGCATCGCCTTCCCTTCAGTGAGACAGATGGGAGGTCCATTCTTGGAAGTTACGGAGGGAACCTGTAAAGTCTGTGAAGAATCCATCTACTTTTATTTTGTTTATCCAGTAATAGTACTCTTCATATGGATCTTGGCTGAAGTTGAAGTGCAAGAACATGTTTTCATTTCGGAACGTGTATGGATGCACCTAAAAAAAAAAAAAAACCCCAGGAGACAGCAAACAATTAAGAATATGAAGCAACAAGTAAAACCCAACTTTGCATTTCCAAGCAGATATGGAAAAGATTTAGACCTGAAGACCATGAGCATGTGCTCTAGAAACAAGATCAGTGGCTTCATTTATGTAGTTATTGGTTGAAGGTACAATTGTCTCCTTCCATGGTCCAATTCCAACAACATACTTCTTTATGAACTTGAAATAATTGTCTGAAGTAATCTCGGAAAATGTCTGCATAAAAGCATTATTCAATAAGTTTGAACTGAAACCGAAAAAAATCCTATAAACAAAATGATAATAATGCATAAACCTGATTTGTATCTTCTGTTCTTATTGTGGGATCAGCTATCAACAGAATTTTTGGCAACTTTGTGAGGTTTGATACATATATGAGAGATGTAGGAGCAAATGACTGGATGAAGACCGGCTTCCGTAACCATTCTTTTGACATATAAGACCCTTTATATCCATATTTCTGCAGTGTCTCCACAAATTTGTCCTCAAATTTCTTTCCATCTGACCATTTCACCTGTTGTAACAAAACATACATTTCATAATCTGATCAACTTAGTTCATAAGTGATGATCAAAGTCATTATTGTTCTAGCCTTGATTGAATTAGGAAGCACTAGTTACTAAATCAAGTACAATTTGTGGACTCTAAATAGGTCTCAACTTACATGCTGGTTGATGAAAACTGGATTCTTTATCTCTGGATGGATCCCAATAACTCTTTTGGCATCCAAAGCAAGTGAGATGAACTCTTCAAAGGTAATCAATGGAAATTTCCCTGCATAACCATTTTTAACAGATAAAACCATTTTCTTAATTATCTGATTCGTAAGTTTGCTAACTTCATGCTAGGTAAAAAAAAAAAAAACCATAATAATCAAATTAACAGGCAAACCATTGTATTGTTGATCCCTGAATCCAAACCGTTGGTTCACTCGTAATAGCTTCAGTTCTTCTAGTGTGAAATCCACTGCACATTATGAATATGAATGACCAGAAGTCAGAACATTTAATGGCAAAAAAAAAAAAGGTTAAAGGGTTTGCTTTAGTACCAAGAAACCATCCAGTGACATTTACTCCCTGGACATCATATGATCTTTTCCGGTCCGCAAATTGCTTATGATTTGCAATATCAGTTGTATTATCAAGTATCAAATCATGAAAGCATATTAAGACACCATCTTTGGAGGCAAGGATATCTGTTTCAATGAAATCTGCACCCTCTTCAATAGCTCTCTGAAAAGAAACAGCCAGTTTTGAAATTGATCCAAGAAAAAATATGATTGGTGCTAAAATCATGTCAATCAAATACCTTGTATGCTGCAGCAGTTTCTTCAGGTAACTCCCCATTCGCGCCTCGATGAGCAATATTATATGGACGAGTTGTCTGTAAGGGCTCTACATGTCTGTCAGCTGCTTTACTTGGAAGTGGGTATATTGGTCTTGCAGCACATTCCCCTATCAGTAAAAGAACCATAAAAGGAACAAAGCCTGCCAAGCACAAATATCAATTTTTCGCCGGTAAATTGATGTAAATGAATAAGGAAATATCATTACAAACACAAAACTAACTTGCATCAGAGATTTTAATTGAAATATAACTTGCAGAGATAGCATCAAAATGCAGCAAAGGAAAAGAAGAAAGATAAAGCAATGGCAATTACCAAAAGGAGACATTGTGCCTTGTTCTCCCAGGAGGCCTAGAGTGCTCCGCTGTTGACTTGCATTCCATGCTTGCCAATCTCATCATATATTTTAAGTCTTTGGGTTAATCTGTAACCCTTTTTTTTTGTTGTTGGTTTCCATGCTTTGTAATGGCGTTGACTGATTTGTTGCTAAGTTACAAATATCAAAGTTGTCTTTATCTCAGTGAAATGTCTTGCTCTGTCCGAATAAGTTGACCAATCCTTATGATACGGAAAGCTTATTGTTTGTTTGTTTGTTTCTTTTTGATTAATCTGAGTTTTCAAGTATGATAATGGAAATGCATGGAAAATGTTATGGATAATTAAACTATGGCAGGTAACACATTCTACTAAAGGCAAGATGGAGTTGTGTCTTTTTTCTTTCTGCCCTTTGTTTTCGTTTTTGTCTGAACAAATATTGTAATGGTTATGGTTTCCTAAGAGGATTGAGATAGGGTTCAGTACTCGAATTCTTGGGACTTCCCGTCACCATTTCTGTCACCCCAAGCAATATAAAACCATTGCAAGGGAAAGGGAAAACCATGTCCATGATTGTTGCCCAAGCACAATTTTGTATAGGAAAGGAACATAGAAAATGATCCAAAGAGAGGCATTTGAAAATCTCTCCTAGGAGACATCGAACAAGAGTCAATTTAATATTGCAAAGGAATAAAAAATTATATGAAAAAAACTGTTTTCTGATTTCTCCAACTTTTCACTTTGAATTTTGTTCCCTATTTCGCATCCCCAGTTTTTTGAAGGGGTGACATGGGATGGGATCTGCTGCATTACAAAAGGGAAGCAGAGGAAGGGTTTACAACTATATGCCTAAGAGGGTGATCGACATCACCACCGCCTGCATGCTTGACAAACTCGGCTGGAGAGAGAAAATTGCCATGGCATACACACATTATCCTCACTTCCTCTCCTTTCCCATACCTATATAAAATGCCTTCTATTCTTTTCCCGTTAGGACCTTCTCCCTTTGTGAAAACACAAGGCATATCTTCCAATACATTACCTTTTTCTTTCCCCTTGTTTTCCACCGTCTTACAGAGAGTTTCAGCCTCCAATCTGGAAGTTCTGCTTGTTTCACTTTTCTTTGTCCCCGAAGAACCCATGGCCTCTTTATTGCCTTGATCTTGCAAGGATTGGGTGCTACCGGTGCTTCTTGCTTCACCGCAACTGCTTGCTCCTGCAATGAAGAGATCATAAGAACATGAAACAGCTGTCCGTGTAGGGGGAGGATCAGGGTGAGTTGAGTGCCCACCCTTACTCCTTAATCAAAGGAAGAATCAAGCTTGATCATGAATTCTTAACAACAATGTCCAACAAGCCAGAGGTAGGCGGCTAGTTATTAACATACAGGCATTTAATACAAGTATAGCAGTCATGGATTAAAGTTAAAGACCTTACCAAAGATCTCAAACAGGCTAAACCTACAAATTACAAGGTAGAAAACGAAACTACCTGGAAAAGCCAGGAGAAGCCAATATGGTTCTCCCCCAAGTAAGCTGCAACATATCTGCTGATTAGTGATTAGCTCAAATCATCTAGGGCATTCAAAACCATGAAATCGGCCTTAAGGAATGCACCCACCAAAAACAGGGAGCAATGAAAGCAACTTCAATCAAGAATGATTTTAACTGTAAGTGCACTTTTGGAATATACCCATTCATTCTCAAGCATGTTGCTACACTGCATGTTAATAATTATAACACGAAACTGTCCATGATTCTACTTTCTGTGGTTGCAATTGCATATGCTTATGGTGCAAGACTCCTATTATGAAACTATCTCGAAGAAGAAGGGACCGCCACTATAGCTGACAACACAGCAGGATAAAGTATGAAAGAAAAAGAGAATCCCCTTGGTTGTTTTTTATAACGACCCAGTAATTATGTAATGCAAAACTGACCATGAAAATTTCAATGCTCGACAATCTTTAACTAATTTACGTACAGATTCACCTTCTGAGTCTACACACCAATAGTATGAAGATGTGGAATAGCAGTTGCAATCATAACTGCTGTTTAGAAAACATAATAATTAATCCACCCACCTCTGAACCAATTTTCCTTCACAATTATTCTCTTAACAACAGCAATTAAACCAATCTAGTATACCAACCTCTCTATTAATGATCCACTGAGTGTTAAACTAGCAACCACTAATTTGTGCTCAAAACTTCTAACAGGAAAACAACTGTGTCTACCTATCTTTGGATGCACCCAATTCATGCAGCACTTTAGTATGAAAATCAGACAGAAAACATAGATACAGTATGATAAGTCAAAGGTAGTACAATGTTAAACTGAATTCTTTATTACATTATAAATTGCAGAAATAACAATTTAAGACTCAATAATTGAAGATCATGTTGACGATGATCAATACAAATTTCTTAAACATATATGAAAACATAATGTTGGCTTACATCATATTTTTACTTTGTAATTTATGGTTTACTCAATGGCCACCAAAGTTTGCAAAAGAGATGGCATGATAGCAGCCACAAAGGAAAAGCGGATACTCATACTAGGATAAACTATAGAAAGAACTAGAAACAATCATCTAATAGATAGCAAATGAACTTGAAAGAGGAATTTGTTTCCTTAAACTAGAAATCTGCCAAAAGTTAGAATCCATTAGACTTATTACACATCCATTCTTGGTGAATAATTAGTATACTAAAAAGGAGCTAAAGATTACATCCTCTAGCCCAGCTTCACACTTATGGACAGAATAGCACTTTTGACCAAATCTTTCTAGGAAATGTTCAACAAGTTGACAGCAGAGACTGATTGGGGTAAGAGTGGAATGCTTACATTTAACTGGAGATGTTAACTGCCTTGCACAAAATTCATGATAATCACAAGTTAAGAAACCCAACCAACCCTGACTAGCAGAGTAGATGATAAACAATGGGTCCTATCTAATCCTATCAAATTCACCTGTCCTTTCCATGATTGCTGCATCTTCCTGTTCTCACTCAATAACCTAGGGGAACTGGGATTGAACCAGCTTCTGAAGATTTATGATCAAAACCAAAGGCTGCTTTCTGGGTCCATAGCATGCTGGGATGCTCATCTGTTAATCATACATGCATGTAAACCAAGGACATAGGAATGCAGGTGAATTGAAGAATTATCTATCTGTTATAACTCGTATCCCGGTATATAACTTTATTATCTACCCGAGAATTTTTGACATAGCTATGTCTGTGGATAAGAAATAACTCAAAAGTTGCAAAGGGAATCTCTGGCTGGTTTTATGCTTTTGACTGCACATGTATAGAACCAAGCCCAAATCCAAATAGCATTCATCTTTGAATTGCCAAAACTAACAGGGATTAATTATGATAATTTTAATACCATCTATTATACAACTAGGAACCACCCTTCTTTTAATGCTTAATTTACATTCAGAGCAAAAAAGCCTCAGATCATAACTAAATGTCAAATCTGCATAGAATTCTATATCTGAGTAGTAGTTACCATTTCATAAAAATTAGAAGGATTCTTTTTATTCAAAGGTTATAAAGGAATTTCCACGTTTGAGATATATGTAGTTTCAAATTTTCACCTGTGAACTTACCACCTACAAGCACAGCATTTTAATGTGCACTGTACGTTAATTTAGCAACTACACAGTTCATTAAACTCCAATTAAATAATTTTTTTAATCTTACAAAGGAATCTAAAGGACCAAAGCTACTTAGACTGGCTAAAATTATTCAAGACTTAAAATTTAGTATCTTTCCAAAAGTTATCCAATCCTCAACTTCGAACCATAATAGGAAAACGAAAAGAAAACAATAAAATAATGACCGCAAAATGTAAGTGGTAATAATGCCAACCTCTCAGCTGATTCACAACAAATTTACTTATGAATCAGACATTGTTCAAAGAACAAAACAAGTAGGGAAAAAAATCAGTTTTTAAACCAAATGCACATACAATCCCCTATAGATAAGGTAGCAGAAAGTACCTTGAAGGGCTTTATTTTCCATTTCTGACATACTAGAAGAACTTCCTCCTTGTGATTCCACAGACCCTTGAGAACAAGGCTGCATAAAAGGTTGAGAAAACCCAGCTGCACTTCCACCACCTTTCCCTTTCATCCCCAAAACTTCACTCCCTCCTCCTAAAATCACTTGCCTTGCAGCTGCAGCCCAACTATGCAACCCAAAAGGTGGAATTGAATTCCTCCCAGTTTGCTTCTCTTCTTCTAACAAATTCACCTCCATTTTCTCTCTTGAACTCCTTTGCTTCTCACTTCTTCTCCTTTTAGCTTCCATTCTTCTTAAAGTCTGCAACTCTTTCCTCTTCCTCCATTCTTCCTCAGTCTCAGTAGGCAAAGAAGAGGTTCTAATGAGAGTTGGGTAATTAGAAACTGCTGGTGGAGTATTGGCATCAATATCTTCTCTAAATATTGGTATTGAACCAGCAATTGATGAAGACCTTGTCAACTTCTTTGCATTCTTATCAACCCCAAATCTACCTCCTAATGATAACCCAAGATTTAGTTCAAGTCCTTGTTCTTCTTCTTCTTCTTCCCCTTCACTTCTTGTTGAAGGCTGTGATTCAGTACTGGACATGAATCTTTGCAACAGATCTCTTGGGTATTTTTCTATTTGCAAAGAAAGATTGCTCATAAATTCTTTGCTGCTGCTGCTACTACTTCTTCTTCTGCTGCTTTCATGTGCTTCTCCCATTTTTGATGGAAACATTGGAAAAATAAAACAAAACCAACAATAAAAACAAAACTTTTGTTGTTGTTATTATTGTTGTGTTGTGTATATAGATAAAGCTAGTGTCTTTGCCTATGTAACAGCACAAAAACCAGATTTTGATCTAAGTTAGCCTTACCCATATCTGCATAAACTTGGATTATTCAAAAAGAAAAAAGAAAAGAAAAAGAAGGATTATTTAGAAATTTATTTAATACAAATAAGAGTTAAGATTAAATCAAAACAGCAACTTGAAAACAATAGCTCAAACAGAATGGTTTGATGTTCTTTTCAATACAAAAGAGAACAAACAAACCAAAAAAAAAAGAAATATTTCTAATTTTATGAATCAAAATGGGTTTTTTTACAGGAAAAAATATTCAAAGAAAAAAAACAGCTTATTGGGTGTTACTGAAGAGAGAAAAAGAATTG
>AWUE01019706.1:0-83953 GCA_001974825.2 Corchorus olitorius | reverse complement strand
GAGAGAGAGAGAGAGCTGAGGAAAAAAGAAAGAGGGAAGGGAATTTTTTTTTTTTTTGGTTTAGGGAAGGGAGAAAAGAAAAGACGTATTTATTGAGTGACGAAAATACCCTTGGCTAATGACAAGGAAAAGTATCCGGGAGGAGACAAGTGGCGATCAGGAGAAGCGCCAAAACGACACGTGGTATGCGACTGACATAATATTTGAAGGATTTTGCCTTTTTGGCGTGTTTTTAAAACAAGTTGAGGAAAACGGGGCGAGGGCTGTAATAACACGTGTCGATTTTCTAATAAAGTAGGGAGCAGTGGGCACGTGTCGGTTTGATTTCGGTGTCTGGAATTCGCCACGTGGGCTTCCCCCATTTTCCTTTTCTTTTTCTTTTCTTCCCTTCCTTTCCCCTCTCTCTCTCACACTCCAAAAACTCGTAAGAGTTAGCACCGTCGCTTCTGCTATTGTTCGCCGATTTTTTTTTTTTAAAACATATAAGTAGTTGGCAAATTACACAATACATCGTCAGTGAGTTTAGCAAACTACACAAGCGGGTCCTGAAGAGTGATATGTGTCTTTTAGGGATTAGATTGAAATATTTAAAACTTAATTAATTAAAAGAATGGACATGTGTCAACTCCACAACCCGCTTGTGGAGTCCAAAATTTACACTGTCGGTGTATCAAATAATTACCCTAAGTAGTTTGCTAGTATGGGTAATTATTTGATACACGGACGGTGTAAATTTTGAACTTCACAAGCGGGTTGTAGAATTGAGATATGTCATATTTTTAATTAATTAAGTTTTAAATATTTCAATCTGGTCCTAGAGGACACATGTCACCTTCAAGAACCTGTTTGTGTAGTCTGTTAAACTCCTTCGACGGTGTATTGTATAATTTACCTTGCTAGTATTTGTTTTTACTATTTTTTGGCAAGAGTTTTTTTTTTTGGCCAGATAGGCAAAGAGTTAATTGTCATAAAAGTCCAATATAAAATTATTAGAAAGTTTATATTCAAAACATGATTTTGGAACGTTTTGAATCTTAAGATCTCTTTTTCTTTGGCAAATGAATCTTAAGATCTTACACATTTCAAAAATATCTTTTATTAAAAATAAATTGATTATATGCATTTTTCCATAAATGATTGTCAAATTGAACTTGTGTACGATAAAAATAGACAAATGGGATATATAGTATTATATATTTTTATTTATAATAATGGATTTGAAAGCTAATTATTATCTACTACTCCTATTATAGTAGAAGTCAAATACTTACGAGGAACTCGCTTTTGATTCCTCATACAAAACAATTCTTCTCTTACAAATCAACTTATTAAATGCATTTAACCAAATAAAAAAACTTATTAAATGCAATTTAAATCATAATTTTTATTTATAATGTAAATGATGCAAAGATTAGAGGTAAGTAGATCTGTTTTCCTACTTTTTTTAATGTACCAAAAGAATGTATACGTATGTAAATTTGATAATCCAAGAGATATATATGATGAATTATCGAAACAAATCTTATTATAAGGTTTTGATGTTAGAAATAAATGCACGACATATGAAGAAGTAGTAGTTTTTTTGGTTGTGGGAATACTATATAATACATAAGCTCATTTCAATGATCTTTATGAGAATATTGAGCTTGTTTCTATTTTTATTTTATTTTTATATTGGAGATTTTGAGAAGATACATTGTCTTAATGAGTTAGTCATTATTTTTTTATATATGAGGGAATGAAACAAAAATTACATAGAAAATAATTAGATGGCCCTTGGTCAGACTACTTCTAAGGCATCAGCTGCTAGCAGTGATGTGAGCTCCAAAGGAGGAGCATCAAAGATATGGAGACCGAGCATAAGATCATTATCTAGAGTTCAAGACCATTCACATTTATTCAAAATTATCAACTGAATTCAATGATACGTGTGATGTGTCACTCTTACATATCTAGTAACTCACTTATAACAATTGGATCAAAATCAAAGACCTTACTCAATGAACCAGAGATAGAAGATTACTCAATGAATTTGAGAGAAAGAAGATTAAGTATGTGTTTCGTGAAGGAAACATGTGTGGAGATGCTCTTGCAAGATGGAAAGTAAAATCTTTTGTAATAGTTTTTAGATAAGACTTATTTATTTGTAATGAACCCGCATAATTCATTTTTTTTTTTTACAACAGAACCCCCATAATTCTTAAGTGACTCTTTGCAAACTTCGATAAGTGAGTCAAGTTGTATTTCAAACTATTTCTTAATTTTAATACATGCTTTAATTCATTCATATAAAATCAGAATTTTCAAGTACTTTTTTCTTAAATATGAATCATGATTATATTATCATCATGAATATAGTATTAGTATAAACAATATGGATTGCACATATTATGTTTTGATATCTGCCACTTCACTTTTGCTATTAATATGAGATTTGTGTATACAAAATTAGTGTATTAGGGTGAGTATATATTATATTAGATTTTTCTAATTGTAATGCCAAACAATGAAACAAAGCTTACAACTCCATAGTATATTAGTCCAACACTAAAAAGAAACGAGTAGCGGCCGTTGATTTGACTGAAAATTACTAGTAAACGAGGAAATGAATAAGATTAAGACTAGGTAGAAAAAGATCGGGCGAGGCGAGGAAAAATGGGCGTGATGCACGTGGTCCCCGGCCCAGGGGAAGTGGGGCCCATATGGGGGGTACCAAGTTGCAAGTTGCGACCTTTTTTATTGAAGGAAGAAAGGGAGGGAGAGAGTAAGGTGCTTGATGAGGATGCTACGTGTCGGTCATTTGAGGACCTTAACAGGTGTAGTAGAAGAAGTGGGTAAAGGTCCCCACCCTTTTTTTTTCTTAAAAAAATAAACTTTGCTGTTAAAAAAAATTAATGTATTTTTTTATGTTAAAAAAAATTGTATATTTTGGAATTGGATCATGGGATGGATGGGCAGAGCAAACGAGTGAATGGCTGAATGCGACTATTCGAGTCTGTTTCTTTTGTCATTACTTTGTTACATCATAATTTTGCAATCTGTCATATATATAAAAATAATAATTTTTTGCAATATTACTTATTGAATAGAATTGAAAGAGTTGAATCTATTCAACATAATCTCGAGTTCAAATCTTGTAAAATCATTCAAATCTTTTAAAATGATTAGTATATTTGATATCAAAATTTTTTCTGAAGTTTGAGGTAATTTGATTCTAAATTAATAAGAATTTAATATAATTATCAGATATTGAAAGATATATAAGAATTGATTAACTAAGTTTTTTTTTATAGAAAATTAAGTAATTAATTAAGTTTTCTTTTAAATATATTATCTCCCTTATTTTTTATTTTTCAAAAAAATTTAAAAGATGTTATACTCTTCTACTAAGTACAATTTGTTTGTCTTCACCTAATTGGCATTCAAAAAGCTAATTTATTAAAGTTTAATTTTCAATTTAAAGAGTTGCAATCATGTGAAAGCCCACCAATGAACTTGTACTAAGAAAAGTACTTGCTAAATTTAAACAATTTATATTTATTTTCATACTACTATTCATACAATTTATTAGTACAAGTTCTCAAACTTTCTTTCTTTTTCTACAATCTTAAATCTTCAAAAGAATCTAACCTTCCTAACTTCAAATAACCCCCTTACAAGAAAGAAAAGTCATCACAATAGGCTCCATTTTCTTATTTCTTCCTCTATTTTATCTATTTGTAATACAAAGAGCACTTGGTTGCCCCAAAATCATAAGAAATATAGTATATTTTTGTAAAATTTTCATGATGATAATCATATAAAAGATATAATTAATCATATAAAAGATATAATAATCATAAGATTGGTTTGGAAGCAACATGCCAACATGGGTTAATTTGCAAATGTGGGCCTAAAGAGAAAAATTTTCATATATTTCATAAATCTATTTGAGTCCCCACCATTTATATCCAAAATAAGGATAACAATTTGTACCCAAGGAAAGTTAAGCAAACTATATACAATGCACTGAACCCTGTGACCAGAGATTGGCCACATTTCAGCCACGTGTAAGGACAACAATAATTTATACCAAACAAAGTTTCTCATTCTCCCTCCATCAAAAGCTCAACAAAATTTTCCTTCATTTTCCTTCCCTTTCATTTCTTTTCTTTTATTTTCTCTCTTCATTTCATTTTTTTTATATAGTTATTACCAGTATAAAAATTGTAAAGAGAAACAGAAAAAAAAAAGTAAAAGAAAGAGAGAGGAAAAGGTTATAATTAAGGAGGACACGTCATTGATGTAGACAAGGTGTTAGAAAGATTCTCCGACATAAAAAGATGACACGTGTTGGTTGGTTAAAGGCAAAAAAATGACAGTAAAGGTGGGACATGTTTGGCAATGTCTGAAAATGCCAACAAAAGAGGACGTTGACGAGGATGCTTACGTGGCACCCCCTTCTTCACCAGACAAGCAAGATTACTTATCTTTATAATCTTTTTCCATTTATTATACTTAAAAACCATTCTATTTTTGTTGGGAATTCTTGTTAGAGTAGCTACCATAACTTCGACAGCTGTTTCACTAATTATTTAAAAACATAACAAAAATAGAAGTATTTTAAGCAAGTAGTAAATTAGCATTCATTAAATTAAATTAAATTATTAATATTGAATTAAGTAATTCATAAGATATAGTAAGATCTTTTTGTTTATGTGTCTAACCTCCCATGGTTGGGCTGGATTGATTGTAAAGATTATGAAAGTTAGGTGAGGATTCTTAAATGACTAATTACATTATATGATTTTTTTTTTAAATTAAAGAAATCATACAACTTGATTAAGCTTGTTAATGACACATGTCCTGTAAGAAATGAATAATTAAAAGAAGAAAATCAATTTTCCAAGAAAATCTTTTCTTATCATTTATAAAGGGAAAAAGGGAGAACAACTTCAAGAATGTTTTCCAAAATTTGAACCTCAAATAATCCTCCATCTGCCTACCTAATATAACCTTATAATAACTCAAATGTAGAAATGGTGAACTAAAGAGTTAAAAAGTATGAATGAAAAGAGATCAACCCTTGTTTTTGTGGTACTAAAATGTAAAGACTACTCCTAAACCTTCACACCTTAACTTCAATTCTGATCCTCGCGAGTAACCTTTGGTCCCCCGTTCTGATGAACTTTCTTGTTGCTATCTTCATTGCGCCCACCATTGCCTCGAGTTTGACCAGAGGACTCATTCTTTTCATTTCTTCCAGAGTTACGGCCACCATTCAAGTTCCCGCGGCCCTTGGCATTGTCATTCCGGTATCCATTTTCATCTCTATGACCACCCCGACCTTGTCTCCCACCATTACCACCTCCTGCAAATAACAACGACTAAACTCATTGAGAGAACAGATATGATTGATCTAGCTGTTTATTTTAGTTTATATAATGTAATGTCTAGTTTACTTTAAAATAACAAATCTTCACTTCGAAGCAATATAGAGATATTCTCACAAAAGTGAACAAGTTCAAGAGGATATGTTAACTTGCCTCGTTTTTCTTCAATATTAGCTTTTCTGTTGCCAATTGTAATAGGGGAAGCCTGAAATTAATAGGAAGAGATAATTTATACACAGATATCAGGGATTCATCATGCAAAAGGAAAAAACTTTATCAAGCTACTAGCCTACTAGTTATATAATATATATCTGTGTGTGTGTGTGTGTGTGTGTAGAAATTTATGAAATAACAGGTTAGTAACCACGGCAAAAAATGTCTGAATAAGTCAGGGTTTTGTGCAAAAGATTAATTTTCAAGAACTTCACTGAACTTAAGGCAGATGATAGGAAAGGCCAAGACAATACCGTAAGAGCACTTTGTACAGAAGTAGCAGATTCAAATTCTACAAAGCCAAAGCAGTTTCTGGTGTCCTGAAGACATAAGATCCAAGAAGCTCATAAGTGTTATGCCAAAAACATACAATTCTTGAAAGTGACCGGATAAGTACCACAACATACCTTAAAGCTTCTGATTTGAATACCATTGGGTTTAATTGGCCCAAACTTTGTAAAGGCCTCACTAAGCATTTCCTCTGTTGCATCCATGGGCAAGTTTCCAACAAATATGGAAGTATACTTACCTGAAACAAGTGCAAATGAGGAATATGAATGACTAGCAAAGAAGAAAGAGAAAAAGAGGTCTGGCATTTATGCTCAGTACTTATGAAGAAAAGAAAAGAACAATAATCAAAAACCTGAAAAGCTATTGTTCCTTTCCAAGGCCTTATTGCTTTTAGGAGCAGATGCCTCAGGTGCTGCAACTCTACGCGGCTGCTCGATTGCTTTAGGTTTTGGAGCTGGAGGTCTCAAAACGAATGGAGAGGAATTCTTGGACAATGCATGGACCTTAAACAATTAAAAACCAAAAGCATTAAAATCTATTGCGTTCTTATGCATAAAATTGTCAAATAAGTGGATTAAAGATGCGCTTGAACGAATATATAAGTATGAACTTACAACAGATAGATAAGTCTTCTTAGGAGCATCTTCTGAGATTATAGGTGTAGAAATCTCGCTTACAGGAAGAGAATCCTTCTGAACTATTTCACTTGAAGGAACAACATTCTCAGCAACAACCCCATTCTCAACAACAGCATCCTTCCTGTTGTCTGATGAATGACTAACTTCTTCGCCATTGGCATCACCATTAGCTAATGGAGCTGTATTATTATTTGCCACTGCATTCTCTGGCTCGTCAGTGAGCTCTGCAATCAAGTGTTAAAAAAAGTAAGTAACATCCCTGAAAAGAATTAAAATCAATGACTAAAATGATGCATAAGACTCACCAGGATCAGGAGACAAAGCAGCTTGAGTGCTTTCATCGACATCATTATTTGCCACAGCAACTGGTTCTGGTTCTATGTCATCAACATACCTAAAAACATCGTTCGAGACATAATAGCCGCTCTCTTGCGGAGCTAGGAAGAAGGATTGTGTAAATTTCCGCCTCACATTGTCCGCTCCGATCAAATAGCCAGTAACTAAAACAATTACACCTTTTGCAAATGACAATTGAGGATCAGCAAAAATAATTTGAGCCCTATAACTCTTGAAGTCCAATGAGAGAATCAAGTCATTTATTTCCTGTTTCAGTAGGTACCGAAAAACAATGTAAATTGGCGTAAGCATCAGACAAAGTTAAAAAGTACTTCAATAATTTTCATAGTACATAATTTGTGTGAATTGAACCTTACTTTCACTCCAGTGACAGACTTCATCACACCATCGGGACCGGGGCGGCTTAAAACACTTGAGTCCTGATAAAATTTAAAAGCGTGCGTGGGTTGTTCATGAAGAATAGTGTAGAACTGCTCCGCAAAGGCTCTCCCAACTACCTCAGGATCATGAGAAGATTCTGACTGTGTAGCCATCTAAAACAAGAATAAAGTAAAATCTAAAACAAGAATAAAGTAAAATCAATAAGAACCCAATATAATTTGAAAAAAATTACAATAAGAACAGAATATAATTTACAAAAAATTACAAGAACTACTCCCCAAAGAATAAGAAAATTGAAATTCAAGAAATTCGAAATTGGGAAGAATTGTTTAACATACAATTCTATTCTAAAACAATGAAAACACATCAAGCATCGAAATTCATTAATCATCAAAAACACATCTTTGTTAAAGATCAATCAACGACCTAAGAATCGACAATAAAAAAATTATATCAAGAGGAAAATAATCAGATTAAAGATTAAGTCTTTACCCTATCGCCACAATAAAAAAAACCAATCTTTACAGCAAAAAAAAATTAATAAATCGATATTAACCAAACAATCATGAAAACCCAGATCTAGAAAAATTAAATTGAACAAAATATACAATCTAAAATCATATCATAAGAAGGATTAAAAGAAAAGAAAACAGTGAGAATTTACCTCGGAAATTTAGAGAAACAGTGCCCTGGCGGCACTGACGAAAACAGAGACACGGAAGAGAGTGAAAAATAAGAGCAGCGACTGCGAGCAGTTCCTAGAGATTTAAGGTTGTTGAGATTTTTTTTATAGAAAGATTTTCGGATTAATTTTTATTTTTTATTATTTTTTTTTTCTAAGCGAAATCCGACTTATATTTAGGAGGGAAATTCTCCTATTCCCGTGAGGGTTGTTGGTGTTTTGAAAGTGGGTCCCTATCATTAGTTTAGTTTAACTCTTCAATGATTTTGTGGACCCCGAAAAAGTTTGGACGGTCGTGATCTACACATGATCAGTAGCATCAGGTGAACGGCTCTGATCTAATAAGTTCTAGTTATATTTGGAGTGGGATTGCAGTAGGTGAGCGTTGTAATTAAAGACGCCAAAAACTAGCTAATTTCTAGTCGGTGGAGGAGCGTAAAGAGAACGCGCCGACGGATGCGGTGGTTATTATTTTTAACTAACACATATAGAAAGTGTTTGAAATCCAGGCTACTAATTGATTAAGTTTAGATGACCGTCGAAATCAAAAGCGTGTTTAGGGTTAAAGTTGAGATCGTTGACTTCAATTATGACTTTTGATTAACGTTGACTTTAAATGAATCGAATTTAAGTCCGGATCCACCAGTCAAAGTCTGGATATTTCTAGAAAAATCCTCAAACTTCATGGTTGATCGTTTCATACTATTTTTTTTTTCCAATTATTATTTGTTTTAATGAGGAGATTTATTCTTAACCAATCTCCTCCTTGTGATGATTATATAGAATGTTTAATTGAGAAAAATAGTCATAACAATTGACAAAAATGCAAGCAAATCGCGGCGAATCAAATCAAATCTTATATTTGGCCGGAAAGACGAGACGAGGTCGGAAATGTGGGAAGTTAAACTTTAAAAAGAAAAGTTGAGAAGTAAAGCCCCCGGCGAGGATCGAACTCGCGACCTTTCGCTTACGAAGCGAACGCACTACCACTATGCTACGGAGGCATCTGTTTACTAAGTTTTCAACTTTAATATTTTAATAATTTTAAATCCGATCGCTGACTCTCGACCAACGTCAAAACCCTCGAGAAGAACAGTCGGAAAGCTCCGAGTAACTTGATTTCACGAAAGAACTGGGGAGAGAGCTCGGCAGCAAGATGTGCGGAATCGCTTTACTAGTCTCCGGCATTCGAATTGACTTTTCTTCTTTACGACTCGATTCCGTGTCTCCATCTTCTAAAACCCAGCAAGTTGTTTCATTAGAAGATCTTAAGGCAGCTTTACAAAGACGAGGCCCTGACAGCTTGGGCACCAAGAAGCTTCTTCTCTTTCATTCAATCAGTTTATTAAATTCTGGGAACTCTTTGGTTTCTTCTGTTACTGAGGAAACCCATGTGTTAGACAACGGTTCGAACGGGCCTGAATGTTTTGCAGAGCTTGTTTTTGTTGGTGCTACGTTGCAGTTAAGGGGAGTTACTCCTGTTAGTCAGCCGTTGGTGGATTCTTATGGGAACATTCTTGTTTATAATGGTAAAGTTTTAAGCTTTATATTTTGATTAGATTGTTGATTTTTGTTTCTTTTTCTGTAAGAATCGTTTAGTTCAATGCTTCTCTGTATTGTAAGGTACTGAATTTTCCCAGTGCTTAATCTTCTTTTGTTCTTGCATGCTAAAGGTGAAATATTTGGAGGGCTTGAGATTGGTAGTGACAACAATGACACTGAAGTTCTTATGCAATATCTGAGAAATTGCTGTTCCTGCCATTCCCAGGAACATGCAACAACATGCAATTTTAATGGACAGAAGAAAGGTTCTGTTCCTGATGTTCTTTCACAGATAAAAGGACCATGGGCTATCATCTATTGGCAGGTAACCCTCAGTGGTAAGTCACTGTTTGTCATGATTTGATTTGGTGGAGAATTTTCTTTAGGCATTATTCTCTGTTTGAAGTTTTACTTAATTTATTTATAATGCACAGGAAAGTTCAAAAACCCTTTGGTTTGGTCGAGATGCATTTGGTAGGCGAAGCCTCCTTGTTCACTGGCCAAATTTGGAGGATCCTCGTTTTCTCCTTTCGTCTGTGTCACCAACTTCCTCCAGTTTACAAAGTTCAGGTGCATAATCGAGTGTGTCTATCTATCCTATTGAGCTCTTCTATTTTGAAACTGTGATTGTTAACTATAGTATATGTTTTACACACTGCATATAGGAAACCTTTATTGCTGCCGACCATATCATATGATTTATTCTGTTGCAGACTTTGAAGTTGAAAATGGTACTAATGGCATCAAATTTTGGGAAGAGCTTTCATGTGGGATATATAGTATGTCAATGGATGCTACACATTTAGATGGGGGATTTCTTGGTGAAGTCAAGAAACATGAATGGACTAATGTTATGCTGAAAGAACTGATTGAATGGGAAAGAGTTTCTGTTGAACCCAAACCTGAAGAGTTGTATTCTTCCCGTTTTAAGACTCTTACTGTTAAATCCGACATGGATTCAGCTTCTTCAGGTATTCTGCTGTTTGAACTATTTTTACAGTCTTATTAGGAATAGTCTTAGAAAAAAGAGGAAGAGGGTGCATGTAAACTTTTGCAAGTTTAAGGTTTCATTTAGTGGTCTTGTTCCTTTCCAATTGTTAAAAATGTGTTCCGGTTTTGTTAAGTGGTTATGGTTCCATGTCGATTGCTTATATTATGTCTTTTATTTTAATTGATTAGGTCCTATTCCTGCACAGAATGTGCTGACGGCATTGAGGGAATCGATGATGCGACGAATATCTCTGCATAATATTTATCAGGTCTAAACTTTGATTACACTTAATGGCAATTTCTGTTTTCACATGTTGTGGAGAAGATATGTTGGTTTACATTCTTGGTATATGTTGTTCTATGAAACATCAGATATTATCGTCTTATATGCTTACTTTTACTAGGTATGCATGATTTATGAGAAATGTAGTTTGACTTCATAAATCTTGAATAGGCTTTCTGTTAGTGGTTTTAACTGTATTTTTATTATGAATTTGTTGAACTTTTTGGATTTGGATGGATAGGCAGTTAAAGATGGTGCTAGACAGAAAGAAAATGTTCCTGTGGCTGTTCTCTTCTCTGGCGGATTAGATTCTATGATTCTTGCTGCATTATTGGATGAATACCTAGATCCTAATTGTGAGTGTTGCTATCAACCATCTATCTACTTTGAGTGTGAAACTCAAGGTAGGTTTTTGCAACTCTAGTCTAAGTTAATAAAGAAACAAGGGATGCAAGCTACTTCTCTCAAGTGGAGATCAAAAGCTGAATTTTTTTCCCCTTTTTATTAATATTTTGAAAAAAAATCTAAATTATATCGAGGTGATTGTCTATTCCAATGCCTCTTGGCAGATGAGATTGATCTCCTTAATGTGAGCTTTGATGGTGAGTCTGCTCCTGATAGAATCAGTGCAAAAGCAGGAGTGAAGGAACTTAGAAGGGTTGCCCCTTTAAGAAGGTTTGATGTTTGGCTTTCCTTGAATATGATGCCTTAATGATAAAAGATGTTTATCTAAGTATGCCATTTTCATTTTTTTTTTACGTTAATACAAATTTATTGGGAACACAGGTGGAGACTTGTTCATATTGATGCTGATTTGTCAAAGTTGACTTGGGAAACAAAGCATGTCTTGTCACTCATTAATCCTGCGAATACCTACATGGTACTGTTTTTCTTATGATCCTATTGCCTCCTAGCTTGCACACAATCACTCAACTACCTAGTATTCCTCTTTTGTTCTAATTCTATACAATAACATAACATAGAATTTTCAGAGGAAATAGTATACAAATTTTTCAAACATTCTTAACCTGCGTTCTTATATCAGGGATAAAGATATCTTGGTAAACTTACCCTTACTGATAGAACCTCGTTTTGCATATAACATTTCAGGACCTAAATATAGGAATTGCTTTGTGGCTTGCTGCTCGTGGAGAAGGTTGGGTATGTGAAGAAAGTAGTGATGGTATGGATGAAGATAAATGTGTTAGTTACACATCCAGGGCCAGAATTCTTCTTCTTGGTTCTGGTGCTGATGAGCAATGTGCTGGATATGGTAGGCACAGAACAAAGTATAGGCATGAAAGGTCTGCTTTTTTCATTGATGGATAAGAATAAGATAATAACATCATTGGTTATTACATAAATCTCTAAAAGACAGATCTTTCTGTGGTCTGTCTGGTATTACATATTAAGGTACTCATCTTTATTGTGTGATATGATGTCAACAGTTGGCTTGGGTTACATGAAGAAATGAAATTGGACATGCAGAGAATTTGGAAAAGAAACTTAGGAAGAGATGATAGATGTTTCTCTGATAATGGAAAAGAGGTACACTAGTGGCCTTTATTCATATGGTTTTGCTGCAGACTATTGCATTTCACCTCAACTCTTCATTATTTTCATACTAGGCTAGATTTCCTTTCTTGGATGAAGACGTTATTAGGACTCTTTTGCATATTCCTCTTTGGGAGGTTGCTGATCTTGATCAACCAAGTGGAAAAGGTGATAAGAAAATTCTGAGAAAGGTTAGCAATTTTCTTTGCAGAGTATTATCACCTGAAGTTTCTTTTGTTTTGCATTGTTTTAGGGTCTTGATTTCTTGTAAGTTGCCATTTTCTTATTTTTCTAGTTACCTTTTCTGATTCCCTGTTTCAGTCAATTGGTTTTTCTTGTATTTTTGTCAATATCGGTAATTGCAAAATTGCAATCATGCTTGATTGTTTCTACTGCATAATTTTAGCTTCAAAGATTATAATTGACCAAACATCTTACTATTTCTTCAATCTTGGTCTTTCGAAGGTGGCTGAAATGCTTGGTTTGCATAATGCTGCAATTCTGCCAAAGAGAGCAATTCAGGTCAATTATACTTTAACTTTTCTATTAGTTTATGTTCTTCTCTATTGCACTAAGCTTCATGAGTACTTTATATCATTCTTCATGCTATTAACGTGTGCTATTATACGGCTCTCCTATAGGACTATTTGATTGACCTTTTGTTCAAAATTTGAAAAGGTTTTATACAGCATGTAAATGAGATGAAAAGATTGACTAGAATATATCTTTCGCATAATATTGACTATGCAATGAGTTCTGTTTTGTTACTACTTGACGTGTTTGCATGAAATTTGATAATATGAGATAGCTTGAAGCTGATGCATGAGGAAGTTTGGTGACATACGATATTTCACTGTTAAGATTATATATCTGATTTTTCTTAATGAATTTTAAGCTGATGAAGTTATATCCATTTGGGTGGTTAGTTTGGATCGAGAATTGCGAGGGAGTCGAACCGTAAGACTTTTGGCAGTAATCGTGCAGCCAACCAGGCATCTGCAGGAAGTGTAGTTATTGACTTACCATCTTACCTCGGTTGATATAGTTCATTGATGCATTACATGCTGGATTCAAGAGCTTCAGCCAGCATAATATAGGATTTCCTTCTTTCGGTGAGTGCCAATGATGGTGAAAAAGCTCACCGACTTTACAGCATGCTTTTGGTTAGCTTATAGGCATCATACACCACTTTCCAGGGATCAGAATGCAGCATTGGTCGTTATTCACATTTCTTAACGAAGTACAAAGCCACAGCCGTCTGTCAATGGGTTTCACCTGCAGACATATCGGGGCAGTGCTAGAGATGCCATGCAACATGTTTTTGGCCCTTTTTTGAATGAGGAAGTTTTAAATCATTGTTATGTACCCAATGATTGATTCTACATAGAATTTTTTCCCATTGTGTGATATCGAGAGTTGTGTTTAATTAATCAAATCCAATAAGTGGTAAAATTTTGTTGTTAAAAGAATTCATCATCAACCTTTTATCCTTATTCCTATGTTGTTTATATTTTTTCACCAAGAAGGGGAAAAAAGGAAACGGAAGAAAGAAATTTAATCATCATCATTATCTTATTACAGTTAGCCGTTTAGTTTAGGGAGAAAGATGATCTTTTTAACTCTCGAAACTGTAACTTGGTTTCATTTACAATGCTAGACTGGCAGCATAAAGAGAGTGAATATGTCCATAATAATTGAATTCCTGATCTCCATTCCATAAATCCTGGAAAGAGATTAGGGATGGTATCTAGTTTTCTTTGTACGATTAGAATCTCAATTTTAATTTCCTAATCCTAGGAAGGAGTCTAAATTTGATTAAATTGTATTTCAGGGAATTCTTCTTTTAGCTCCGAGGGAAAACATAATCGTGTTCATCATTTTTTGTCCGTTCATTAATCTTCTGCGCTTGTCAATCACTTTTCAAGTGCAACTGGTTGAGGAGGTTTGCATTGTTGTTTTCTAGTTGCAACACCAACGTCGTGTATGTGGAAACGCGTCTCCAGTCCACTCTTTGGGTCAGCCGATCAGGTCCTCTAGACCCATAAAAAACCCTAACTAAAAAAAAAACATAAAAAAACCTTACTTTTTACGATTTAAACACAAGAAGGCCTTAAAAATTGAATCTTTTTAAACTCCCTCCAAAATCCCATTTTGCAACAACCTACCTAACTAACAAAACAAACCCTTTCTTTTTCTCAGTTCCTCTTCCATCTTTGTCATCCGTTCCTCCATCTTCAGCGCTTGTTTGCTCTGTTCCTCTTCCATCTTTGTCATTCGTTCATCCATCTTCTGCGCTTTTCGATCAGCCTTCAAGTGCAACTGGTTGAGGAGGTTTGCATTGTTGTTTTCCAACTGCAACACCAACGTCGTGTCAGGTCCTCCCAGACCCATAAAAAAACCTTAAACTAATAAAAAAACATAAAAAAAAACCTTACTTTTTACGATTTAAGCACAAGAAAGCCTTAAAAATTGAATCTTTTTAAACTCCCAGCCCCAAAATCACATCTTGCAACAACCTGCCTAACTAACAAAACAAACCCTTTCTTTTTCTCAGTTCCTCTTCCATCTTTGTCATCCATTCCTCCATCTTCAGCGCTTATTTGCTCTGTTCCTCTTCCATCTTTGTCATTCGTTCATCCATCTTTTGCGCTTGTCGATCACCCTTCAAGTGCAACTGGTTGAGGAGGTTTGCATTGTTGTTTTCCAGCTGCAACACCAACGTCGTGTCCGTGGAAAAGCGTCTCCAGTCGGGTCGTACCTCCGCTTCAGCCACTCTTCTGCCTGATCAGGACCATGGACATAGGACAAATAAGCAAAAGCAGACATGGCAATACCATATTCTATGCCACACACGAAGCCCCCAAATCCAATCACAAAACGAGTAAAAGTTTGGAACTTGCTTATTCATCTATGGGTATTACTGTTAGGGGTGGGAGTTTGGTTGGGAGGTGGAGGTGGAGTTTGAGGATGGGGTTTTCGGGCCTGGGTAAATCTGCCCTCTTCTTCCCAACACTCACTGTCGGACATCCTTTGAGAGGAGAGGAGCAAAAAAGGTGATGCATTTTTTGCTATGCTATGCTTCTTCACTCTCTGCTATGATATGAATGCTTCACTTTGCAAAACTAGTGGGTTATATAATGGGTTATCAAACGTTAGGGTTGGGGGTACTAGGTAGATTTGGATGACACGTGGAATCTTGTAATTGGTGGCTATATAACACATTCATTTAATTAGCTATAACTCGTTTTAACGCTGTAACTGGTTGAGGAGGTTTGCATTGTTGTTTTCCAACTGCAACTCCAACGTCGTGTTCGTGGAAACGCGTCTCCAGTCCACTTTTCGGGTCAAGTCCTCCCAGACCCATAAAAAAACCTTAAACTATAAAAGAAAATATATAAAAAACCTTACTTTTTACGATTTAAGCACAAGAAAGCCTTAAAAATTGAATCTTTTTAAACTCCCAGCCCCAAAATCCCATCTTGCAATAACCTACCTAACTAACAAAACAAACAATTTCTTTTTCTCAGTTCCTCTTCCATCTTTGTCATCCTTTCCTCCATCTTCAACGCTTGTTTGCTCTGTTCCTCTTCCATCTTTGTCATCCAGTCATCCATCTTCTGCGCTTGTCGATCACCCTTCAAGTGCAACTGGTTGAGGAGGTTTGCATTGTTGTTTTCCAGCTGCAACACCAACATCGTGTCCGTGGAAACACGTCTCCAGTCGGGTCGTACCTCCGCTTCAGCCACTCTTCTGCCTGATCAGGACCATGGACATAGGACAAATAACCAAAAGCAGACATGGCAATACCATATTCTATGCTACACATGAAGCCCCCAAATCCAATCACAAAACGAGTAAAAGTTTGGAACTTGCTTATTCATCTATGGGTATTACTGTTAGGGGTGGGAGTTTGGTTGGGAGGTGGAGGTGGAAGTGGAGGTGGAGGTGGAGGTGGGGTTTGAGGATGGGGTTTTCGGGCCTGGGTAAATCTGCCCCTCTTCTTCCCAACACTCACTGTCGGACATCCTTTGAGAGGAGAGGTGCGAAAAAGGTGATGCATTTTTTGCTATGCTATGCTTCTTCACTTTCTGCCATGATATGAATGCTTCACTTTTCAAAACTAGTGGGTTTTATAATGGGTTATCAAACGTTAGGGTTGGGGGTACTGGGTAGATTTGGGTGACACATGGAATCTTGTAATTGGTGGCTATATAACACATTCATTTAATTAACAATAACTCGTTTTAACGCTGCAACTGGTTGAGGAGGTTTGCATTGTTGTTTTCCAACTGCAACACCAATGTCGTGTCCGTGGAAACGCGTCTCCAGTCCACTCTTCGGGTTAGGTCCTCCTAGACCCATAAAAAAACCTTAAACTATTAAAAAAAAAACATAAAAAACCTTACTTTTTACGATTTAAGCACAAGAAAGCCTTAAAAATTGAATCTTTTTAAACTCCTAGCCCCAAAATTCCATCTTGCAACAACCTACCTAACTAAAAAAAAACCCTTTCTTTTTCCCAGTTCCTCATCCATTTTTGTCATCCGTTCCTCCATCTTATGTGCTTGTTTGCTCTGTTCCTCTTCCATCTTTGTCGTCCGTCCATCCATCTTCTGCGCTTGTCGATCAACCTTCAAGTGCAACTGGTTGAGGAGATTTGCATTGTTGTTTTCCAGCTGCAACACCAACGTTGTGTCCGTGGAAATGTGTCTCCAGTCCACTCTTCGGGTCAGGTCCTCTTAAACCCATAAAAAAACCTTAAACTATAAAAAAAAACATAAAAAACTTACTTTTACGTATTTAAGCACAAGAAAGCCTTAAAAATTGAATCTTTTTAAACTCCCAGCCCCAAAATCTCATCTTGCAACAACCTACCTAACTAACAAAATAAACCCTTTCTTTTTCTCAGTTCCTCTTCCATCTTCGTCATCCGTTCTCCCATGTTCTGCGCTTGTTTGCTTTGTTCCTCTTCCCTCTTTGTCATCCGTTCATCCATCTTCTGCGCTTGTCGATCACCCTTGAAGTGCAACTGGTTGAGGCAGTTTTGCATTATTGTTTTCCAGTTGCAACACCAACGTCGTGTCCGTGGAAACGCGTCTCCAGTCCACTCCTCGGGTCAGGTCCTCCCAGAGTGCTTTGAAGTCGATCAGGCTCCTCTCCAGTCCCCTTTTTGGACTGGAGAGGCCAGTCTATCTCCAGATTACGACACGTGTTAATGTTAAAATCCAACAGCCACAAATAACAAAGCCATTTTAGCATGTACGCACCTAATTATTGCCACCTTTTTCTTCCCCACTATCATGATACTATCATCCAGTTCGCCGATTCTTGTTTATTTTATACTTTTACTTCTATTCATTCCCCTGTTAATTTTTTGATGATCAAGTGTCTATTTATACATGTAATCACCGTTCACTATAAATTCTTTGTTTTCAAATCCCTAACCATCCCCATACGTTCTCTTCCAGTTTGTTTTCAAATCCTTCTGGTAGACATTCTAACTCTTGCTTTCTGCAATCACCGGTAAAGAAATAACAAGACTTTTCTCAACTACCCAGAGTAGATGAATTGCCTGAAAAGCTGTTAACTTCATGAGTATTTCTTTTTTTTATTTAATATATGATATGATTAGACTTTCAAAGCAGATTAAAGAATGTAATTGGGTTTATTACAATCTGGAGAGACAAGGTATGGAGAAGAAATAACCCAACAAGTTCTTATTTTGAAATTATAAGTTTTACTTTTCTTTTCCTGTTTTCCTATTTATGGAGTGGAGTGGATGCATAAGATGAAGTTTAGTTCTTTCCAGATTTCAGATTAAGAAGAAAATGAAAAAGAGGAAAAATATTGTCTAAGATGCAAAATGGAAATATAAAATTACATTGTACATTTGTATTCATTTGATCTTTAAATGTCCACGTGTCGTAATCTGAGGATGGATTGGCCTCTCCAGTCCAAAGAAGGGACCGGAGAGGAGCCGATCCCTTTGAAGTGTGCTTTTTATTAGTCTGACGAACGATGGTGGGTCCCATCTCTTAATTAGTACTTAGTTAATAATATTAGCTAAATAAATCATTAGTATTTAGACAATCACCGTTTTGATCAAATTAACAATAATACCCCTACGTAAAATACTAATTTACTCTGTCCTTCTAAAACCTCAAAACCCCAATTGAACTCACCACCAACGGGTGTCTTTCTCCAAAGCTGCTGGGTTTTACATGGCTACTCATAGCAGCAGCAATGGCAACAGCAGCATCGTTAATGGCGAGATGAGTAGCGTAAAGGAGGAGAACTGGAAAGCAGAAGAAGCAATTGGGGGAAACGCCCAAGCTCTCCAAGCCTTGAGAGAACTCATCGTTTTCCCTTTTCTCTACTCTCGTGAAGCTCAAAAGCTTGGCCTCAAAGTACCCATCTTCTTACCTTTCTTCAATTCTTTATCTTTTCAATTTATGGCTTTGGATTTGACTCGTTGGTTTCTGGGTTTTCTTTCAGTGGCCTCGTGGTTTGCTCCTATATGGCCCCCCTGGCACCGGGAAGGTAACTGCCTTTAGCTACCTATCTTTCCTTATTCTTCACTTTTATCATCTTTCTTGAATACCCAGAAGCTTATTTATAGAGTAGATTTTGATCTAGAATGGGTGAATTTCTATGTATACACAATGGAATGGTAATTGGGAGAAATATGATCTTTTTTATTCTTCGAACTGTAATTTGATTTCATTTGCAATGCTAGACAAGCTTGGTACGTGCAATTGTTCGAGAATCCGGTGCCCATTTAATAGTTCTCAGGTACTGTAGTATTTGCATTTATCTGTTTAACAATAAAGTATTGCATATTAGAAGATGATGTGTTATGACTTTGGGTTGTCTCTTGCAGTCCACATTCTGTTCACAGAGCACATGCAGGAGAAAGTGAGAGAATTTTGCGGGAAGCTTTTTCTGAGGCATCATCCCATGCAAATTCTGGCCGACCATCTGTTGTTTTTATTGATGAAATAGATGCATTGTGCCCTCGCCGTGACTCGAGGTACTGTCAGAGCAGTAGTTTATGAATTTAAGATGTAACTCATATATGATATACTTTTCTCTCTTGTACTTTGGGGAGCAAAAAGTTTTTATAGCTAAACTAGTAAACTTCAATGCAATTTTCTTCATCTACATTGCCCCATAAGCTGCGGTTGATGATTGCATATCATATTTTGATAATTGCAGAAGATAACAAGACCATCAATACATAATAATGTTTGTGAGGACATGTGCATGTCTGCATTTTGCATGTAATCAATTGGTGCTGTTCTGAAGCACACTTCAATATTTTGGAACTTACAATGCTTCAAATGCAGACGGGAGCATGATGTTCGTCTAGCTTCTCAACTCTTTACACTGATGGACTCCAATAAAGCCTCCCCAACATCTGTACCACGAGTTGTTGTGGTTGCATCAACTAACAGGTTTGTACCCAGTTCACGTTATGAGTCTCCATTCTATTGTATGGTTATGAAGTATTCACCCTAGTTTATATGGATTTTATCATTAAGCTTCTGGTAATTGATGATTTGATGGGAACTCATAAAGGGCTAGTTATGTTTGATTCAAATTCTTGGGTTGAAGTTACTAATTAATGCTTTTGTGCATCAAGAGTGGATGCAATTGACCCTGCCCTAAGAAGGTCAGGACGTTTTGATGCTGAAGTTGAAGTTACCACTCCTAATGAAGAAGAGAGATATCAAATTCTCAAGGTAAGACTGAATTTACTTTACCGTGCATTTATGTTTATATGTGGGTTGCTTTGTTTAATGACATCATCCAGAGACTTTAAATGTAAAGCATATCTACCCTTAAGTTGTCACTGTACTAGCTGCTTGATTGTGCTTCAAGTCTTAAGCATTTGTAATCATTGTTTTCAGCTTTACACAAAGAAGGTTCCTTTGGGTGCCAATGTTGACTTACTAGCCGTGGCTGCATCTTGTAATGGATACGTTGGGGCTGATTTGGAAGCTTTATGCCGTGAAGCAACCATGTTTGCAGTTAAAAGATCTACAGATATTGGTGAAAATCCAGGTGTTCTTAGTTTGACAATGGAAGACTGGAAGCATGCCAAGTCTGTGGTTGGTCCAAGCATAACAAGAGGAGTTACCGTGGAAATTCCAAAGGTGTCTTGGGAAGATATTGGAGGACTCAACAATTTGAAGGTGAGTGATTCATGTTTATTTAGTGTTGACAGTCTTGGATTTCAATTTACTTAATTCATGAACAGAAAAAGCTCCAGCAAGCTGTTGAGTGGCCTATCAAACATTCGGCTGCATTTGCAAGGCTTGGGATATCACCTATGCGTGGAATTCTTCTGCATGGACCTCCAGGATGCTCGAAAACAACTCTTGCTAAAGCTGCTGCTCATGCTGCCCAAGCTTCTTTTTTTTCTTTGAGGTTGGATCATCTTTATTTTCTAACATTTTGTAATCATAAAGCTTGTATGGAAGACCTTAGAGGGGGTATTTCTTACATTTGATTCTTCTGGTTATTAATTTCTGTTGACTGTTCACCCTTCATAAGAAGGTACTTTAGGGTGTAAGACTTTGGAACTAGCTAAGCAACTGATGGCTCTGGGTGGCATAAGACTCTTTAGTGAATAAGTAGGAAGCAATGAAATGTGAGGTACTAAGATCTTGGGACTAGGCTAGGTTAACCACATTGCCTTTCTCCTTTTTAAGCTATTGACATGCTGGAGGTCCTAAAAAGAAGGAAAAAGATGATTGTTGCAAGAAATGGATGTACTAGTAAAAAGGTGGGCAAGCGGCCATTCTAATAAAACTGACATTGCATATATTCATTTACCCTATTAGAAACCTATGTAACTACGACATATTCAAATTGATTATGACTGAGCCCTTGTTAAAAATGCTTCAAAGTTAGACATGCTTATTTGGATAAAATCTTAGCAAATAATGGGAACTTCCATGATGACTTGTAGAATGTAGAGTTAAGATTTTAGTATGTTTATTTTGCTAGTTGTCTCCAGTTGTGCTTGTTTATAGATATGGTAGACTGCTGGTCTATTTATAATTTATGAATCAGTGGTGCAGAGCTATATTCAATGTATGTTGGAGAGGGTGAAGCTTTGTTGCGGAATACATTTCGTAGGGCACGTCTAGCAGCACCAAGCATAATATTCTTTGATGAAGCTGATGTTGTTGCTGCCAAACGGTAAGTATGCTGCATTTTACTTGGATTGAGTTCCTCGTATTTTCATTGAAAGACAAAGAAGCTTTGTCTTTAATGTTGATTTTCTCGTAACTTTTCTTCTATTATTAAGATTCTGAATGAACAAGCCTCTTAGAATGGGTACAAATTACTTTGTGTCTCCCTTAACTGGCAGAGGTGGTAGCTCAAGGAACAGTACTGCAGTTGGAGAGAGGCTTTTGTCCACGTTACTGACTGAAATGGATGGTTTGGAACAGGCAAAAGTAAGTATTAGTCTCATTAGCTTTAACTTCTGCTAGCTTAAATACTATAAAAACTTGGTAATCATGATTTTGGCAAGCTTCTATAGTGGAACCAGACGTGCTGCTCTTAAGATGTAGTGCTAAATCATCTTTGCTTAAAGAGAGAATATTTACCATAATAATTGAATCCTGATTTTCATTCCATAAAATCAGGAAAGAGCTTAGGGATGGTATTTAGTTTTCTTTGTATGATTAGAATCTCTTTTCCATTTCCTAATCTTGAGATTAATTGCTTTTCAGGGGATTCTTGTTTTAGCTGCTACCAATCGTCCTCATGCAATTGATGCTGCCCTCATGCGCCCTGGAAGATTTGATCTGGTACGGAACTCTGTTATATCATATCTGATTGGTTACTTTACTATTTCTGTTCCAAATCCAGTCTTATGGTTTCTTAGCCCGTTAGTCCTATGCTAGCCTTCAAAAGGTGAAGCAACTGTAGAAACTAGTATTATATTTGGTATTTGTTCATCTTATTCCAATTTATATTCGGAAGTCTTGGTTGTGTCTCATGGCATTAGAAAATACACAAACCCGTTAACATATTATGGAAGGCATGAAAAACTTGGTATTCTGTATGGTCTTTATTGGAAACATAGAAAAAGAGTTATGAGCCTATACATCTTTTTCTAACTTCTATTATTATGAAAATACAGGTGCTTTATGTACCACCTCCAGATTTAGAAGCTCGGTATGAGATCCTTTGCGTACATACCAGAAACATGAAAATCAGTGGTGATGTTGATTTGAGAAGAATAGCAGAAGATACAGAGCTCTTCACAGGGGCCGAATTGGAGGGCTTGTGCAGGGAAGCTGGAATCGTAGCTCTAAGGGAAAACATATCTGCCACCATAGTTTGCAATCACCATTTCCAAACAGTGAAGGAGTCGCTAAAACCAGCATTAACAAGAGAGGAAATCGAATCGTATTCATCATTTATGAAGGACCAGGGTTTGATGTCCCCAGTTGCCATGTCTAAACCTAGTAGTCATAAACAAGCCGTGAGGCACAAAAGTACTTCATTGGGTCTAGGATTTCCAATTAAGACTGGTGTTCTAAGTGTCATATTGCTTGTTGCTGGTAGATATCTGTTCATGCATGCTGGACAAACTCGACATGAATTAGTTGTTACATAAAAGTCTTTTTTTTTTTGGGATAATTTGTTAGATGAAAATCTAAGTTTGCTTTATTGTAATGTTTATGGATATATATATGTCATTCTTCTAAGAAACAAGGCCCCGCCAAATAGCAACTGTTACCGAGAAAACCCAAGGGCAACTAGTGGTGAATAATGAACTTTCTGGCAAGAGGATTTGTATCCTTACCCTAAACGATTCTATGTTTTGTTGCTAAGCAAACATTAAATGCATGTCTTTTCCTTTTAAAGCCCTTCTAATCTCATTGATCATTGTACCAACTTAAACATTAAAAATTACCCTTGAAACATAAATATATCAACTACAATCTCCAAACATACACATAAAGAGGTGCCAAACGAATCCGATCTTCAAACTTTGCAGCCTGCCAAATCAAATTCTTCAAGAACCATGGCACAGCAACGAGCATCTTTCCCCCCATTCTCATATTTGGTTAAACACTGCATCATTTATAACAAAATTAGAGATTATTAAGATACAAACTGAAACACCATAAATTTAGTTGAGAGGGACCCTACATAAGCATAGTCTGCAACCCGTTCCCGGCAGTAATCTTTCTTCAAGTCAGTTGACCACCAATCACTCCAAGAAGACTTGAATTTAGCTGTAATATGTGCCAGGAAGTTAACAACTTCACCAAAAGATAAACTTTCCTGGTATAAACATCTAAGTTTGCCAAATAAAAGAAGCTTAACTTCAGTAATTAAGAGAATCAGTAGATTAAGAGCAGAAAAAGATGGTACCTTGACCATGATTCATGTATAACATATCATCCCAAAACCAGAACTTACATAACCCTCTTTTCTTAAACCAAAACAGAACTAAAAGAGCTTTTTTGATTTAACTAAAAGATACCCCATAAAGGATCAATCAACTACAATAGAACAGAACGACAAAGATAGGGGAAAAACAGAACAACCCATCAAAATACTTCCAAAAAAACATTAAAACTTGGATAGAAGAAACATTCTTAAACTTACCAACCAATGCCATAAGCACCTCTTGCCATTTCCTTTTCTGTATTAGAATGAATATTATGTATACAATGCAGTAATGACCTGCTTGGTTGATGAACCAACTTCTTTCTAATCAGAAGGTGGCTTCTCTTGGATGCAAATTCTAGAATGGTAATAGACAGAAAGTTATATGAATGCAAAAACAAATACAAATTCATTAAATTAAGTTCAAGACATGAAGCGACGTCGTTTAAGAGCTTTCTGACCTTTTTTTTGCCAGATTTCTGACCCTCTCTTCAGCGGCGCTGGCGCTATTTTTCCTTGGTCTTTCTTTCTCTTCTTGCGATTGAGCAACGATGCCATCGATGGCACAATCCCATAATCCCAAAGGCAAAATCTCATTCAACCACAACAACAAACCCAATTTTGCCAGGTGACTTCTTCACTTTCTTCTTCTATTTCTCTGAATTTTTTAAATAGATAAACAAAAATTCAATTTTTGAATCTAATAAGTACTCTAATTTGCAGGAGACAGAAGATTTTAGAGCAGCGGAAGTCCCTTCCTATTGCTTCAGGTCCGTTTAGGTTACTAAATTCTCTTCCTTTAAATAAGTGATTGGGATTTTTTTTTCTTTTTATTAAAAGGGTTCTTTTCTATTGTAGTTGAAAAAAGACTTATTGAGGAGGTTCAAAAACATGATATTTTGATCATTGTTGGTGAAACTGGAAGTGGGAAAACAACCCGTGAGTAGTAGTGCCCCCTTTTATTTTGGTTTATTTGATTATTTCAAGTTTTTGCATGTTGAACTTTGATAATTCTGGTGATATTTATGGGTTGGTATGTTTCTACGTAGAAATACCTCAGTTTCTATTCAATGCTGGGTTCTGCCGTGATGGCAAAAGTATTGGGATTACGCAGCCTAGGCGTGTTGCTGCTGTTACTGTTGCGAAGAGGGTAGCTGAGGAATGTGGTGTGGAGTTGGGCCAGAAAGTTGGGTATTCGATTAGGTTTGAGGATGTCACTTCTAGCTCAACAAGGATAAAGTACATGACGGATGGATTACTTCTTAGGTAATCATCATTTTCATTTTCTTTTTCCATCTTATAATGCCTCTGTTTTATACAGTGTTATATATAGATGAAAATGTTAATATACATTAGAAGTAATACATAGTCATCTGGTTAGCGTCTCTGGGCAGTGTTATTTTGGATAGTCGGGTTTGAGCTGATATGAGGTTCTCTGCTCTTTCAGGGAGGCATTGTTGGATCCGTTCCTCTCTAAGTATTCAGTTATTATTGTTGATGAAGCTCATGAGAGAACTGTCCACACTGATGTATTGTTGGGTTTGCTGAAGAAGGTACAAAAGGTGAGGTCAAAAAATGTAGAAGACCATACTCTTGTTGGTCGTAAAAGGGCAAGCAATGGTACAATTTTGGAGAAAGAAAATACTGATCCTGGCGTCAGTGTTTTAAAGCAATACCAGGGGAGAAAATTACCTCCTTTGAAATTGATTATCATGTCTGCCAGCTTGGATGCACGTGTTTTTTCTGAATACCTAGGTGGTGCAAGAGCCGTTCACATTCAAGGGCGACAGTTTCCGGTGGATATATTTTATACTGTCGATCCTCAGACTGATTATTTAGATTCAGCTATTGTTACCATATTCCAGGTTGTCAGTGCTCTTTATAATTGTCTTCATTGTTCTACATCTTTTCACTGGTTCTGGGGTTCTTGAGTTCAAACTGAATGGCCCTTTAAGTTCATTTACCAAAATTTTTTATTCACATGTCTTTCTGAAGCATTGGAATATTTTGGTTAAATATAATCATAACGAGCCTGATATTTCCCTTTTGTAGATTCATTCAAACGAGGCCTCTGGTGACATTCTTGTATTTTTGACTGGGCAAGAAGAGATTGAATCTGTCGAAAAGCAAATTCAGGAGAATTTGAAACAATTACGTGAAGAAGACCGGAAAATGATAACTGTTCCTATATTCTCCTCCCTTCCTTCAGAACAGCAAATGCGGGTTTTTGCACCTGCTCCTCCAGGGTTCCGAAAGGTATCTTAATATTTATCCTTAATTATGTTAATAAACTGGTGACCTCAAAAAAGTATAACATGTTGCAAGGTTGATAGTTAACTGCAGTGTAATGAGCATACATTACTAAATTCATTTTAACCTGATTGATCTTAATCTTAAAGAAAATAGAGATACCTGGTGCAAATAGTCTCCATATTTAATCTATCTAGATCATAATTATATCAAGAGCTTGTGTGTATACAATAAGTATATGATGCAATTTTACTAAGATGCCTTAAGCTCAATAACACTGCTACTTTTGAAGTACACACCTGGACAACTTGTAGTTTTGTAGACCATTTTTGTCATCTGACACTACTTCCACATCTCTTGTTTTCTTTTCCCCCTTTTGCATATCAGTTTGTAAAATTTCATTTGGTTGATCAGTTAATCCTGTCAATGCATTGTTTTGTTTAGGTTATCCTAGCAACCAATATTGCTGAGACATCAGTGACAATACCTGGAATTAAGTATGTTATAGATCCTGGAGTTGTGAAAGCACGCTCCTATGATCCAGTCAGAGGGATGGAATCATTGGTTGTTGTTCCAACCTCAAAAGCACAAGCACTCCAGAGAAGGTAGGAGATGAACAACAAACATTCTTTTTACTTTTAAGTTTTAATTGATCCAAGTCAAACTTGTAAAGGTATACTGCGTCATACTGTTTTATCCATCTACATTGTAACCTGCATTTCATTTTCTTTGTTTTCACTTCCTTGTATGGCATATTTCTCTTACTATTATAGTTGAAGATACTTGGCAATCATGGGATAGTTAGGATGATGGTTTTTCAAAATAATCCATAATGACAATAAATTTTGCTATAGTGGACGTGCAGGGCGTGAAGGACCTGGGAAATGTTTCCGTCTCTACCCAGAGAGTGAGTTTGAGAAGCTTGAGGATTCAACCAAGCCTGAGATTAAGAGGTGTAACCTCTCAAATGTCATATTGCAGCTCAAGGCCCTGGGTGTTGATGATGTATTTGGGTTTGACTTCATAGAAAAACCCTCAAGGTGAGAACATTTGGTAGTTTTCCTTAATTTAGTTGCTTATCTGTACATTTTTGTGGTTCAGTGATTGCTTTAACATCAATATGACATCATTTAAGTTAAGCTACTATTCTAGGTACTATTTGCTTTATCTATTATCTTTCACAGATAATAATGTCACATTTGATAAGTCCATCTAATCAATTTCATCTGTTATCTATTTCTCTTTCCTTGTGGTGTATTCTAGTATTCCCAGCTTGAAAGCTACCCTTCCACTATGAACAAAACCAGATGGGAAGCCCACTTGTTTTTTAGTAATATTAATGAAAGAAATAGTGCATCCAAACTTTTAATAGTGAAAAACAAAACCAGATGTTGGTTCTTGAAGTTTGATTTGGTGCTATTTGTAATTTGGTAAAATCCACACAACCTTGGGAATTTAGCATCAATACTGCAGATTATTGACTCTTCAGTTCTTGCAAAATCTTGGTCATGAGAGAGGTAGTATAGTCATTAGATGTCAAATAATTTAATATTCTTGTACAAGCATCTGATTTCAAGACTTGAACTCCTCTTCAACTTACTTGCTCACACCAGAAAATAGGCCTTGGCTAAATATGTACTCTCTGTCTATTTTAGTTCCCATAGGCTACAAGTTGTCTCTAGGGTTGTCATGAATTTGTATTCTTGTGTATGGGCTTTATATCACTTATTTGTATGGTAATTCTGATTCAAATTGTAGCTTTCTTTTCCAAAGCAATTACCTATCATGAAATTTAGATAAAAGTGGATATTTTTTATTGCTTCTTAATTTTAGGTTTATTATTTGGTGAATAATGTTAAATGACTCTGTTTCACGTTTCAACAGGGCAGCTATTAAAAAATCAGTGGAGGAGTTGATACTGCTTGGTGCTTTAACAGATGACTGCAAACTGTCTGATCCAGTTGGTTGTCAAATGGCTCGGCTCCCGTTAGATCCCATTTACTCTAAGGCTCTCATCCTAGCTAGCCAGTTCAACTGCCTGGAAGAAATGTTGATTGTCGTTGCAATGCTATCAGTAGATTCTATATTTTATGAGCCACGTGAGAAGTTAGATGAGGCATGTGCTTGTTTATAGCAAACTTATGATATCATCATGCATGTGGACTTATATGTTTTGTCCAGTGCTGTGGCTCTTCTTCCTATTAATGATGAAAGTATTTAACCCACCTTTTCTTATTGGCCAGTCAAGAACTGCGAAGAAATGCTTTACAAGTCCCGAGGGAGACCATCTCACTTTGATTAACGTTTATCGAGCATCTAATGAATTTATGGAGACGAGAAAGTTACAGGTTGGCAACAACAAGCATGAAAAAGTTCTTAGAAAATGGTGCAGGGAAAACTTTATCAATAGCCGTTCTTTGAGACTTGCTCGCGACATCCACAGGTTGGACATGCAGACACCCATATTTAATTTTTCTTTTTCTTTTTCGCACTTAAAGACCACACTCATGTTAAGAAAGGGTCCAGGGTGCCCTTATAAAAGATACTAGGCATCTAATAAATTGGTACTTTGTAATTCTTTTGCTGTTTCTTTGGAAGTTGTATCCAAAAGACCTGTAAGGATGCATCTCTAAGTTAAATAAATGTTTTATTGCAGTCAAATCCGACGTCATGTTGAACAAATGGGCCTTTGTATTTCCTCTTGTGGAGATGACACACTTCAGTTTCGCAGATGCCTGGCTGCTGCATTTTTCCTCAATGCAGCTTTGAAGCAGCCCGATGGGAAATACAGGTTGCTAATATATTTTGATATTGGTTTTTGTATTACTTTGCAAAACTTGATGAGTTTATTATTGACAAGCATTTCTTTTAAGAGTGTACTCATATTTTCTAGCTCGCTATCACCATGTTTAGTCTTCATTTTCCTCTTAGATCTGTAGTCTTTGTTAGTTTAGTTATTCAATAGTTCCTTGCTAGTGACCTCTCGCATTTACCTATTCAATTGGTAGGGCTTTGGCAAGTGGGGAGGTCGTTAGTATCCACCCTTCTTCTGTACTATTCAGGACAAAAGCTGACTGCATAATTTTCAACGAGTTTGTCAAAACTTCTGATAAGTACATCCGCAATGTGACGATAATCGATGGCTTTTGGTTGACTGAGTTAGCCCCTCACTATTACGCGAAGGAGGAGTAAAGTCTCTGGCGTGTATACTAACAGGTAACTCACTTTGAGTATTGTGTTGATTCATCATTTGGTAACCTTATTGATGCTCTAAATCATTGGAGTAAAGTCTCTGGCATCTATACGGGTTTTGGGGGCGACATTTTTGAATCGTCATTGGTACCTGCCAACTCCTCACAGGTTCATATGACAGACAATTTTTTTATAAGATTGTAATGATATCTCCAGTTAGGAAGTTGCTAATTAGTGTTTCCTTCATATATAAAATCATAGTGGTACTGCCTGTAAAGTTGCAAAGCCAAATTGGCTTTTTTTGTCCTTGTAGGTGATGTAGGAAGCATAAGCTCATTTTAGAATCAAGAATACCTGGAAAGGCTAGAATACTTTTTTGTTAAAACTTGAACCCAAGTTTTCTTAATTCATAATATTTCCTATTGTTTTAATCAGATTGCAATGTTTTAAGTATTAAAATCTCTAATTAAGTATGCTAATGTTGCTTTTATGTCATATATCTCATTAACATATATGATGATGATGCTATAGCTATTAGGAACATACTTTTGCAGCTTCTTTAAAGAGAAATAATATACTTTACCATAAAGTTACATGCAGCAAAGGCAGATTAATTTACTTACAAGCATAAGCTCATTATCTAGAAAAATATATGGGTTCCTTCGCTGCAGCTATTCAAACTTGGCAGACATTGATAGTTTACTTTTTTCAAAGCGAAAAAATTGAAAATATATAGAGTCCATTTTTTTGCATTGCTCTGAATTTATAAATTTACACATTTTAAATGACTTTAGTTATATATTCATGATGGATTTATATTATATTATATTATTATTTTATAATAATAATAATATGACTTCGGCCATTGGCCCAATATTTGTCCCATCCAATGCATCTTGCTTTTATAAATAAACTATTTGCCTTTTCCTTCACTTTGCACCAACAAAATTTCATGCAAAGAACCAAATAAGGAAAAAAAAAGGGACAAACGTTGGAGCTTCTGTCTGAGAAGAACAAAAGAGAAAACCATGGGAAATGCGTTTGGTTGTATTAATCCTGACCAAAACTCTTCGTCGTCGACGTCGCCAAAGAGGGGTTCAAGGTTTCGTCCACCACGCCCGCCTCTACCTTCCTCCTCCTCCTCCACCACCGCCACCGCCACCACCTCTTCTTCCACCTTTGGTCCTCTGTTCAATGCAAGGCCGAGCTTCTTTTCTTCGTCTCCTTCTTTAAGGAAGAATAAGAGTAAGAGGAGATCATTGTCGGAGAGCCTTGATCATCTTGAAGATCATGAGGCTGCTATGATTCGAGAACAAGCTATGGCTGCTGCTTTACTGTTCCGACAGCAACAAAGGAACAACTCTCTTCCTTTTAACCGATCAACTTCGGTCGTTCATCCGTCGCCGGCTTCCGGTTCCAAGAAGCAAGCTAGTCATAATTTCCCCAGGAGTTCAAGCAGCAGGCCACGTTCTGTATCCGATCCTATGATAAGACCTCAACAACTTCTTCATGGCCAGCAGGTATTTTGCTCAATAATAATAATCAATGTGCAACTCTGATTTTTATATATTTTTCTTTAATTCGGTTTTGCAGAAATTATAATCTTTGATTTTATTATAATCATTTCGTTTTTAGTGTGTACATATTTTAATTTCGTGAATTTTGGTTATAATTTCTATCTAGCTCATTTCTCTTATTTTATTATTATGATATAATAATTGAAAAAGAAGCATGAAAATTTAAATTAGGATTTAATTCGTGAGTCATATATATAATTCAATTATGTATCTTGGCATGCGCCTTAGAAAATGAGGTTCTCGAGTTTCTTAGTCAAAAACTAACTATAGAAGAAAAAGACAAATTGCACCATTATTTAATTATATTTTTGAAAAGAAGTACTTTATAGTCTATACTATTCAATTTGATGTAATAAGTTGGACTTAAGCTCCTACATAATTCCAATTTTGCTAGGCAAAAGAAAAAATAGGAAAATTCCACACAATTAGAAAAATTGATCAGAATTTAGTCTCGCATGACGTGTTATTGCTAGTCATTCCATGTTTTGTAGCAAAACTCCACTTAAATAATGGTGGGACCAATCTACTAGACCAACCGTGTAAGAATACATCATGAAGATCAAATTTCGGGTCAATTTTTCCGGTCATGTAAAAAAGATATATGAAGAAATTTTTAGGTGGTCATGATCATCAAATATATCGCTCCCTAATTTGGTTTGAATTTTGCCTCTTCGTTAAGTTGACTAAGTTGGTCAAATTGTTGAATTAATATTAATCTTAGAAAACCCCATAGTGGTGCCCTTGTATTGCAGAAGTTGCAGTCACATGGAAGAATTTCTATACTATTAGAAAGGGATAGAAGATAGCTATATCAAACTTACCTGAGATCATCAAAATCTTTAAAAAAAACTTTGAAGCACGTCCTCAAATAATATAATTCTTTTTCCCATTTTAGAATTGTCAAATGGTTGAAAAGTTCAAACATTAAGATAGGTTTGATAACTTGATATCCACTTTCAGATGGTGTTTGGGTTACCATTTGACAATTCTCATTCTTAATTATTATAAACTTATAATGATAATAACTTTAGTTAAAATGATTGATCCTTATTAATCCAGGAAGTGAAGTTTGATGGGCTTGAAACCAATCATTTTGTGCTTGTTCATGGAGGTGGATTTGGAGCTTGGTGTTGGTATAAAACAATGACTCTTTTGGAAGAAAATGGATTCAAAGTTGATGCTGTTGACTTAACTGGTTCTGGAATTAATTCTTTTGATACCAATAACATTACTTCTTTGGCACAATATGTAAAGCCACTCACAGATATCTTTGATAAGCTTGAAGATGGGAAGAAGGTCGGTCCATTATTTCATATTTCAAAGTAAATTAAAATTGTAAAGAATGCTGCAGATTAATATATATGGTTGAATATTGATCATTGCCAGAATTTGGTTCATTGGTTTCAAAATTGCAGGTTATTTTGGTGGGACATGATTTTGGTGGGGCTTGTATTTCTTATGTGATGGAATTATATCCATCTAAGATTGCCAAAGCTGTTTTTGTTGCTGCAGCAATGCTGAGTAGTGGGCAGAGTACCCTGGATATGTTCTCCCAACAGGTTTGCCCTTTGACCTTATACATAGAATTGGGTTTTTTTTTTTTTTTTTTTAATTAAGGTTATGGGAAGTAGCTCAATGTCTCGTGTTCGAGTCTTGTAAATGGAGAAAATAGGTGTTGGAAGAGAATCTCTCCATTTGGGGTCTGACGCAACTCGACTCCAGACTAGTCGAGGCCAAATGTGGTTACTCGATACCGCTAGTCAATTAGTACCAAAAAAAAGGTTATGGGGAAGATGAATATGCTGTTATGACATTGAAATGCTAGGATAAAAAAGTGCAAGGAATCCCAGTCTTTGTTCCTGATTCTGATATTATATATATATATATATAAGTATGTTTAACTGCATTGCAATATTGTAAACTAATATATATGCTTAATTCCCCTGTTAATGGCAGATGGATTCAAATGATTTGATGCGACAAGCTCAGGTATTTTTGTATGCCAATGGTAATAATAACCCTCCAACTGCTGTTGATTTGGACAAAACATCATTGAAAGACTTGTTCTTCAATCAAACTTCAGCTAAGGTATATTGTTTGAATAAAATTGATGCTTACAATCTGCAAAATGTCTACATATTGTGATCTCATTGCTAAGGATGTACAAACAATTTTTTCTTCCTATAGGATGTTGCCCTGGCATCAGTATCAATGAGACCAATCCCTTTCGCGCCGGTTTTAGAGAAGCTTTCTCTTTCTGATATGAACTATGGCTCCATTCGACGCTTCTACATAAAAACTCAAGAAGATTCTGCCATTACTCTAACTTTGCAGGAAGCCATGATCAAATCCAATCCACCTGAACAAGTTTTCCAGCTTAAAGGTTCTGATCATGCCCCTTTTTTCTCAAGGCCTCAAGGACTGCACAAAATGCTTGTAGAAATAGCTCAGATTCCATCTAACAAGCAAGCCTCTAGCAGTACAACAATTGAGCTTTGATGTAATCTGATTTGCAATCTACTACATTTTCTGATAAAATTGCTAGTAGAAGTTTCCATGTGAGGTTCAAATTAAATAGCCAATTACCATTTTTGAGTTTGAATTATTTACAATCAATCATGTGCATACATATATATGCTAAAAACAAAAACAAGTACTGAGAGAGCTTCTGTCATTTAGGGGTCTAACGCAGCTTGAGTTTGGACTAGTCGGAATTCAATGTGGTTACCGAATATATCCGGAGGCTTAGTGGTTAGTACAAAAAAGATGTGCATGCATATGCTGCTGTAATGTATTAATACCTTTGTAATGTAAAAATTTTGTCATCAAGGATTTTTACTAATGTGAAGAATCAATTAATTGTTTCAAAAATGCCAAAAGAGCAAAAACCATATGGAAAGAAAATAATTGGTTCCACCACCCAAGATAAAAGATAGAAAAACTAATAGAAAGAAAAGAAGGGGTATTGAGTTCCTTCCACTTCACCTAATCGACCTTGATATTGTGACCTTGGTGTTGTGATTTATGAATTCTTTTTTTTTTATACCATCCGGTATCCAGACCTTTATCCTGACTAATCTGGAATCCGACCCGCGTCACGCACCTGGTTATGGTGGGTGAATCTCTCAACATATTATGAATTCATTTTAAATGTATATGTTTTTATCTAAAATATTATAATATCAATTTGAAATCAATAAGTGATTAAGATTTTATCCTTAAATATTTGTAGTAGTCCAACCCTAATAGTCTCGAGTACTAAAAAAATGTTACAATGGTCGAAAGAATAGGTACAAAGCAATAGTTGTACTCGTGATGGCACTATTATTGGCTAATTTGTAGTCGTGTAAGAACCAAAGCAATAGTTGTATGTATCTCAGATGAAATTGCCTTTGGAGACTAATTAGGGAAAAACTTTACTTAGCATACAAGAAACATATTATATTATTATTATTATTACCAAAAGCCCATTCCCAATTCTGGGAAAGAGGGACAAAGGAAAACCCTAAACCTCATAAGGACTAAGGAAAACCTAAACCTCATAGGAAAAGTTTCACTACATCCTTCGATATATAAACAGCACATCCTTGGGCTTTTTCTCTTATTCCAGAATTGAGAATTGTGAAAGTTTTAATTCCATCTTCTGCTCTCTGGCGGCTCGCCGCCTCTCTCTCTTTTTCGGCTTTTCCCATATCTCTGTCAAGATGGTGAAGTTTACCGTGGAAGGGCTCCGCGGTATTATGGACTTGCCGGCTAACATCAGAAACATGTCTGTTATTGCCCATGTTGATCATGTAAGCTTGATTACTTCAGTGAATCTATTCTATAGGTCAAAGTAGGTCGAAGTTGTTTGAATCTAGGTCAAAGTTGTTTAGGATTTAGTTTCCCCCCGATTGATTGAGTAATTTTGCACCGGTTCCATATATTGTTTGCTTTGTATCGATTGATTTCATGAAATTGCTCCACTAGCATGTCATGTTATTTGTTTCGAATTCTGTTTTTATTGTCTTGAATATTACTCTTAATAGAAGATTCTATTTTTGGTAAACTGTTGTTAGATTGTTTGTTTTGTATCGATTGATTCATGAAATTGCAAATTGCTCCACTAAGCATGTCATGTTATTTGTTTCAAATTCTGCTTTTTTTTATTGTCTTGATAACTCTTAAGAGATTCTAATCATATATTGTTTGCTAGCATCGAATTCTGTTTTTATTGTCTCTATATAACTCTTGATAGAAGATTCTATTTCTGTAAACTGTTTGATTGTTTGTTTTGTATTGATTGATGCATGAAAATTGCTACTAGCATGTCATGTTATTTGTTTCGAATTCTGTTTTTTTGTTTGTCTTGGTAACTCTTAAGAAGATTCTAATTCTGTAAATTGTAAACTGTTGACAGGGAAATCGACTCTTACCGATTCTCTTGTTGCGGCTGCTGGTATAATTGCTCAGGAAGTTGCTGGTGATGTCCGTATGACAGATACCCGAGCTGATGAGGCTGAGCGTGGTATAACAATCAAGTCTACTGGTATCTCTTTGTACTATGAGATGACTGATGAGTCTTTGAAGAACTTCAAAGGCGAGAGGCAAGGCAATGAGTACTTGATCAACTTGATTGATTCCCCTGGACATGTTGACTTTTCGTCTGAGGTCACGGCTGCTCTTCGTATTACTGATGGAGCCCTCGTGGTGGTTGATTGCATTGAAGGGGTCTGTGTGCAGACGGAGACTGTCCTTCGTCAAGCACTTGGTGAAAGGATCAGGCCTGTCTTGACTGTTAACAAGATGGACAGGTGCTTCCTTGAGCTCCAGCTTGATGGAGAGGAGGCTTACCAGACTTTCCAAAGAGTTATTGAAAATGCTAATGTCATCATGGCTACCTATGAAGATTCTCTTCTTGGTGATGTTCAAGTCTACCCTGAGAAAGGAACCGTTGCATTCTCTGCTGGTTTGCACGGTTGGGCCTTTACCTTGACCAACTTTGCTAAGATGTATGCTGCAAAGTTTGGAGTTGATGAGGCCAAAATGATGGAAAAACTTTGGGGTGAAAACTTTTTTGATCCTGCTACCAGGAAGTGGACCAGCAAGAACACTGGTTCTCCCACCTGCTCGCGTGGATTTGTGCAATTCTGTTATGAACCCATCAAGCAGATTATCAACACTTGTATGAATGACGAGAAGGATAAGCTCTGGCCCATGTTGAAAAAGCTTAATGTCACTTTAAAGGCTGAAGAGAAGGAATTGATGGGTAAGGCCCTAATGAAGAGAGTAATGCAAAGTTGGCTTCCTGCAAGCAGTGCGCTTCTAGAAATGATGATTTTTCATCTGCCCTCTCCTACTAAGGCTCAGAAGTATCGTGTTGAGAACTTGTATGAGGGTCCCCTTGATGATATTTATGCCAATGCTATCAGGAACTGTGATCCTAATGGTCCTCTTATGCTCTATGTTTCAAAGATGATTCCAGCTTCTGATAAGGGTAGGTTCTTTGCCTTTGGTCGTGTCTTCTCTGGAAAAGTCTCAACTGGTATGAAGGTACGAATTATGGGTCCAAATTATGTTCCTGGTGAGAAGAAAGACTTGTATGTTAAGAGCGTACAGAGAACTGTTATCTGGATGGGAAAGAAGCAAGAAACAGTTGAGGATGTGCCATGTGGTAACACAGTTGCCATGGTTGGTTTGGATCAGTTTATCACCAAGAATGCTACTTTGACTAATGAGAAGGAAGTTGATGCCCACCCAATTCGCGCCATGAAGTTTTCTGTCTCTCCTGTTGTTCGCGTTGCTGTTCAGTGCAAGGTTGCATCTGATCTTCCCAAACTTGTTGAAGGGCTGAAGCGTTTGGCTAAGTCTGATCCTATGGTTTTATGTTCCGTCGAAGAATCTGGAGAGCACATTATTGCAGGTGCTGGAGAACTCCACCTTGAAATCTGCCTCAAGGATTTACAAGAAGATTTTATGGGCGGTGCTGAGATCACTAAATCAGAACCTATTGTGTCTTTCCGTGAGACAGTCCTTGAGAGGTCCTGCAGAACTGTGATGAGTAAGTCTCCAAACAAGCACAACCGTATTTACATGGAAGCCAGGCCCTTGGAGGAAGGTCTTGCTGAGGCAATTGATGAAGGACGTATTGGTCCAAGAGATGATCCTAAGGTTCGTTCTAAGATTTTATCTGAGGAGTTTGGTTGGGACAAGGATCTAGCTAAGAAGATTTGGTGTTTTGGCCCTGACACAACTGGTCCTAACTTGGTTGTGGATATGTGTAAAGGAGTTCAATACCTTAACGAAATTAAGGATTCTGTTGGTTCTGGGTTCCAGTGGGCATCAAAGGAAGGCGCATTGTGTGATGAGAACATGAGGGGTATCTGCTTTGAAATTTGTGATGTGGTTCTCCATGCTGATTCTATTCACAGAGGTGGTGGTCAGATCATTTCAACTGCAAGGAGGGTTATATATGCTTCTCAGCTTACAGCAAAGCCAAGGCTTCTTGAGCCTGTTTACTTGGTTGAAATCCAAGCCCCTGAGCAAGCACTTGGTGGTATCTATAGTGTGCTTAACCAAAACCGTGGACATGTTTTTGAGGAGATGCAGAGACCTGGTACCCCACTTTACAACATCAAGGCATACCTTCCTGTTATCAAGTCTTTCGGATTTTCGGCCAATTTAAGGGCTGCAACATCAGGACAGGCATTCCCACAATGTGTGTTTGATCACTGGGAAATGATGCCTCAAGATCCACTGGAATCTGGGAGCGATGCGGCAACGCTTGTAGCTGATATATGCAAGAGGAAGGGTTTGAAGGAACAAATTACCCCACTTTCCGAGTATGAGGATAAGCTGTAAGCTCTGGCACATTTTCTGGCTCTCTGCTGCAAATTAGTTTATTGTTTTTCTGTCTTTTTAGTCTTTACCTTAGGTCAGTAGTTGCAACATGGGTGTTATGTCACCCATTTATCATATGATGTTTTATTCCATTACTGGAGAATTATAAGTTTATAACTACATTAGTTTTCATCTTCTCTTTCTGTTTCTTATGTTCCAGATCAATTCTGTGCTTGTGCTTTCCGTTATATTCTGTTACAATTTCCCAAAATTTTGGCCGGCTGCCAAAACCAGTTTCATCTTTCTTTCTTTGTTATTTCTGCATTGCCCCGTTCTAGACTACTAGCAATTATGTGATTCTTGTTATTCAGAATTGTCACTTTCGTTATTATGATCTGATCTCAGGACCCCAAATGCCAAGAATCTAGTTTCCCGGGAAAAATAATTTAACTAAAGCTTGTTCTATTTGACCCAAATCAAATTCCCATTAATTTGATATATTCATTGTACATATGGTGCTGATAAGAATTCCCATGACTTGAAGGGCACTTGTATGAATTTAAACTGTCACACTACCTGTAAAGTTTACAGAAAACGAACATATTACTTCACCACAAGACAAACTCACATAATGATGAAACTGATGATTATAGCCACGATCACTTTACTTTTCTCATTCTTTTTATCTGCAAATTCAGAAGGTTTAATTACTAAAAACTGCAGTAGCAAGAACAGATTAATATACTATATATATGGAAGCAATTTAGTAAATATGGATAAGAATTATCAAACAGAAAATAGCCTTATTAATTCCTCCAGGAAATAAAAATTGATGGGCTTGAAACCAACCACTTTGTGCTTGTTCATGGAGGCGGATTTGGAGCCTGGTGTTGGTATAAAACATTGACTCTTTTGGAAGAAAATGGCTTCAAAGTTGATGCTGTTGACTTAACTGGCTCTGGTTCTTTTGATATCAATAACATTACTTCTTTGGCACGGTATGTAAAGCCACTCACTGATATCTTTGATAAGCTTGAAAATGGGAAGAAGGTCGGTCCATTATTTCTATAATATTTAAAAGTAAATTAAAATTGTATAATATATATGCTGCAGATTAATTAATATATATGGTTGTAATCATGGATTATACGGTTTAATACTATTACTAGTATAGGTAGCATGGCAAAATGCCATGAACAACCACCACCTCCATAGGTAATTAGCATTTGATGCAGAAGTCCTTGCGATAGAAGAGCTTCAGAAAATGTTCCCCACCCAGCATGGAGATGGCTAGTTTCAGAAACCAATTGCACACCATTTCTTTTTTTTTTTTTTTTTGCTTTGCTTTGATTTCTCCTTTTCTCCTTCTTGCTAATCTCTAGCTTTGCTTATGGACATGCAAATGTTGAGAGTCTATATATAATGGGTGGCAGATGATTGTAGGCTATGATCTCAATAAAGATGATTAATTATTATTTCTCTTTTGGGGGTTTTACATGCACGAAAAGTCATTGTCAGTTGTAGACTAAAATTAGGGATAAAATCTTTGTAATCTGGTAACGAAAATTGACATGGTTCCATTTAAGGTGATTGAAGAAGCAACTATATAGAAGTTCATCACTTCTTCACCTTTCTAGAAAAGGAAAATTTGGATTGTACAGAAATTAGGCCATGCATGTTCACTTCATGAACAAATGTATTTGGCCATTGTAATGGCTACAATATAGATATTTTTAAGTACGTGAGCACATAAGGTAACCAAAACAGCTACAGATTGACCTTTGATTAATGTTGATATAATACATGTAAGTTCCAATTTGATCATTACTAGAATTTGGTTCATAATTGGTTTCAAAATTGCAGGTTATTTTGGTGGGACATATAGTATGCTATAATAATTATTATAATGACATCAAAATGCTAAGATAAAAAAGTGCTAGGAATATTCCCAGTCTTAAGTTTCTGATTCTGATATAAACATCTGTTTAATTGCATTGCAATGTAAACTAATATATGCTTAATTCCCCTGTTAATGGCAGATGGATTCAAATTATCTGATGCGACAAGCTCACATATTTTTGTATGCCAATGGTAATTCTGTGTATCTGATTTGCAATTTGCTGCATTTTATGATGAAATTGCAAGTAGAAAGTTTCCATGTGAGGTTGAAATTAAAATAGCCAACCCTTTAATTATTTACAATCATGTGCATACATATGCTGAAAAAAATTGCCGAGAGAGCTTCCCTTATTTAGGGATCTGACGTGGCTCGATTCCGGATTAGTCGGAATTCAATGTGATTACCGGATACACAGGAGAATTAGTAGTTAGTATCAAAAAAAAGTGCATGCATATGCTTTATTAATACCTTTGTAATGTAAAAATTTTGTCATCAAGGATTTTTACTTGGGCGGGCTTGGGCATAAGTTTAGGCCCGTTTGATCGGGTTGGGCCGGGCTTGGACAAGCCATAAATCAAAGCTTAGGCTCGGCCCGAACCCGGCCCGGCCTGGCCCATGAACATCTCTAGGTTCAAATTAAAATAGCCAACCCTTTAATTATTTACAATCATGTGCATACATATGCTGAAAAAATGTCGAGAGAGCTTCCCTTATTTAGGGATCTGACGTGCCTCGACTTTGAATTAATCGGAATCTAATGTGATTATCGGATACACAGAAGAATTAGTAGTTTGAAAAAAAAAATGCATGCATATGTTGTTGTATTAATACCTTTGTAATGTAAAAATTTTGTCATCAAGGATTTTTACTTGGCTAATGTAAACAGTCAATAATTGTTTCAAAAATGCCAAAAAAGCAAAAACCATATGGAAAGAAAATAATTGGTTCCACCACCCAAGTTGAGACTAAAAATGGACAACAAAAAGTAATGGAGAGAAAAGAAGGCGACAAAACGACATCGTTTACCCATCATTTTGCGGTTTGGAGATTGGCGGTTGCACATGTCATGCCAGATAATCTCCCCGCACCTGATTCCATCGCTTATAAGCTAAGCTAAATATTCCACTCCCCACTTTTGGCTAATTCCACTACAATCAATTTCAAAACATTTTCCTTTTTCGTTCTTAAGACAAAATTAAAAAAGCTTGGAATAAGCAAAAAAGAGTCGGGAGGGAACTTATCAAACGTTTCGTTTTAAATTTAAAATCCAAAAAGATGATTATTTATTTTTATAATTTAATTTTACCAAGAATAGTCGTTTTCGATCCTTCTATAAAAAAAAACGCTCGCATTTCACTTTCTCTTTCAGTAGGAGCTGCTGTTTGTTCTCTCACTGCTCTCTCCACTTTCTCCAGATCTGATCTCAAGAAAACTTCTCAGGTAAAATTTCGAAAGCCCTAACTTTTAGATCTTCTCTTATTTCTTCTTCTTCGCGTTTTCAAGGTTTAATGTTTCATTCAACTGAGTTCAGCCGTCAATTTCTTAGCTCTAGTTTAACTGTATTTGATTTGATGTTTTCCACTTTGGCTACTCTCATTGTTTAATCATACTTTTATTTGATTTCTTTAATGAGATAGGAATTCAGTGTGATTATGAGTTATATGCTCAAATGGCCATTGTTTTTGGTTCTGATTAAGGTAGAAAAGATAATCATTGCTGTAGTTGAATTGTAAATGGCATTTAATGGTGAAGTTAGTGTGAAAATAGGGGTGTGATGAGTTATGGGGGGAGCTTTTGTCCTTTTAAAAACAGAAGAAGGAAAATGAAAATCTGGGTTTTGCTTTGATTGGATTAAGCAAGTCTTTCATAGTTGTTTTGTTTCATTGTGTATTTGGAATGAGCTCTGTAGAAAGTGAACTCTATCTTTTTCTGCTAGTTTGTCTCTAAAAGCAAATGATGTGTAGGTTTTTTAACTTTTGTAGGGTACCGGGTTTATTGAAATGCTTAATAGCTACAATATTATGTATGCTGTTTAAACTTCTTGGATTTCGGTGAATAAATGTGCAAAATAGTTGTTGGATTATGAAAAGAAGAGGGGGATTTAAAAACCCCCTTTTACGCCCCTCCCCACAACTACTTCACAAAGATGAATACAAATAATCCTCAAGAATTCTTAGAATAGTGAACAAATTTTAAAGAAATTCTAGCTGATTGGTGGAGGTTCTCTCAATTTACTTCATGTCTTGTGTTTGTGCTGAACAATTTAGTTTAACAAAAATCCTTTACTAGTGTAATGTCCATTGATTTATATTCATTCCATCTCACCCTGCCCCTATTTCCTACTTTTCCATAATTAGATTATAAATTCTCATTTTGTGCTGCTTGTTTCTTCCCTGCTTGCGTTATAGGTCTTTTAGCTTCAATTTCCTTGTAACTTGGAAAAGATGGGACGTGGAGTTAGCAGTGGTGGTGGGCAGAGCTCATTGGGCTATCTGTTTGGAAGTGGAGAAGCTCCAAAACCAGGCACAAACAATTCCCAAGCTGCTCCAGCTGAAGCACCAGTTGAAGCACCAGCTGTCTCCAAACCGGCTCCTCCTCCTCAACCAGTAGACATCACCAAGCAAATTCCTGCCGGTATTAACAGTTCTTCCGCAAATAATTATCTCCGGGCTGATGGTCAGAACACTGGAAATTTCATCACGGTATAACCCCATTTACAATAGCATTAATCCCTTTTTCAAAATTGATTGTATGATTGTTAGATGACTTGTGCCTGCTTGGGGTTTAAAATGATTATACTTTGCTTAAGTTCTTGAGATTTTTTTATTTTCTCCACCAATCTTTCAATGAACAATGGTAAATATGTTAAAAGCACGATTGTTAAAAAGGTGTCTAGATAGTTGACAAGAGCTAATTTTCTTCTTTTGATAGTGCCTTTAAAGTAATGCCATGCTTGGGTGCATCTTTTAGTAATATAAGTAAGCAGTTACTACCTCTTTATTGTGGCAGTGTTTGTATTCACCCGCCAATTGATAATGACGATATTTCTGAAATTAAGTTATAGGAGATGCTTATCTCTTGATGAACTCCTGTGATAACTTGTGTCGATGACCCCCATTCTTTCCGTGGATGCAGGATCGACCTTCTACCAAGGTTCATGCTGCCCCTGGAGGTGGATCTTCTCTGGACTACCTTTTCGGTGGAGCACCACCACCTGGTAGTAAATGAGATGGCGCCTTCATAGCTTCGATAAAATGATAATGGAAGTATTGTTTGTTGATTTTTGGGGAAAGCCAGCCATAGATTCTGGATGATGTTCTCTAATCTTTGTTACATTAAGCAATGAGAACTAAAACTTGCCGTCTAATGTTGGTGTAATATACAGACAGGTCTTGTGGGTGTTGTTTGGTTTATATTCAATCAAAGAGTTTTCCATGAATAGATGCATCAACACATCTATTGTGGAGCTCAAGTTACTGTGAACAACAATGTTACTATATTTCATATGCATAGTTCTGTCATTTTAACCTTGCCTTCCTTCTTTTCCCATTTATATTTATCAATCAAGTGATGTTGCCTTAAAATATAAATAAGCAAATAAATTTTGGTCAGGCTTAATTGCTGCGAGCCCACATTTTTTTTTATTAAGCCCAACAAATTATTTTATGGGTAATTATTTGATACACCGGCGGTGTAAATTTTGGACTCCACAAGCGGGTTGTGGAGTTGACACATGTCTAATTTTTTAATTAATTAAGTTTTAAATATTTCAATCTAGTCCCTAGAGGACACATGTCACCCTTCAAGACCCGCTTGTGTAGTCTGCTAAACTCCACCGACGGTGTATTGTATAATTTGTCTTATTTTATCACGTAATTATACAATTTCCTTATTTTAAGTTTTAAAAATAAAAAGATGAATTTCCAATTTTCCATTATTACTAAATTAAATCAAGATCAAGACTCAAGAGTCTACCTTCGTCCTCCAACTTAAGACTTCTCTTTCAATAATTGAAAAAAAGAAATTAAATGAATTAATATTTCGCCGCTGGGCTCGAAAGATTGACTCAGCAGTCGCCACCAACTCGCGACTCTAACCGCCTCTCTCTCTCTCTTTTTTCTCTTTAATTCTTTCCGTTTTGTCCCAATTTCGATAATCGAAGCTCCAGGCAGAGGATTGAAATCCGGTAACTCAGAACCCCTCTGATTAAAGTTTTTGTATTGAAATCGTGCATATATCTTTATTAAAACGCTTAATTCTGTTTTTTCCCCTCATTTTTTGCTATTTAAAATAATAGATATGATGCAATGGGGTCGAGTAAAGCTGAACCCATGGCAGCAGGCGGCGGTTGCAGTAGGATCAGCGGTGGGGGCGTTGCTGGATCCACGAAGGGCGGATTTAATAGCAGCTTTGGGAGAGACAACCGGAAAACCTGCTTTTGAAAGGGTTCTTCAGAGAATGAAAAGCAGCCCAGAAGGCAGAGTCAGTCTCTATCTCTCTCTTTATTACTAATCATAATAGATGAAATGATTGGATTGCTTTAGTTTTCTTGCTTGTTACAGATAGTTTGTAGATTGAGCTGGGTGTTTTTGTTTTGAGGTTGAGAATTCATAATGTTGAATTATAAGCTCAAATGTGTAAAATTTGTGCTTTCTTAGCATTGGCTTATCAAAACTATCTTTAATGCCAACGTATTATTTGACCAAATTTATCGTTATGGCTTAGATTATTTCAGATTTCTCAATGTCCTTGTTAGTATAGTATGAAGTATGAACTATGATATAATATAGTGAAAATGCTAGATGCATCGGTTCTCTTTTTTGGATGATTTTTGAGGAATGATGCCATATATCTTGATTAAGTAGTTTCTATCTAATTATAACTTTGGAGATTGAAGACTGCAATAATTTCGCAAAAAAAGGAGCTGGAGAATGTTTGTACTTTCATGTACAATAAGCTGATTTTAACGTGTATGGTTATTCCTTTAACCTATTCTTCTTTAATTGTTCTCTGGTAATGAGAAGCTGCCTGTAAATATTTCTTTCTTGAGCTGGGTTGCTGTGTTTTGTAATGTATGCGATGCAGTGTCCAATTTTGAACTTTGCAGCTTAAGCATTAAATATCATTATTTTGAAATTTGGAAATGTTATGTTAATTAAATCACAATTCACAATTCTTTTCATATCAGCTTGGTGGTTCAGATATCATGTTTTCATCGGCAGCCATATTGTTCTTTTCATGTTTGACTAATATTCATAATTGGCAGTATTAAGATTTTAGCTTTGATCCATAAGTAACCAAGGTGTTTTTTTCTTTCAGGCAATGCTCCTTGAGCGACCTCGTGTTATATCTGCACAAGTGGGTCACGCATGGGACTTACCAGAAAACACATTTGGTGCTGCCTATGCAAGGTTCATGGGATCTAGGAATTTCTCCCCAGATGACAGGCCACCTGTGCGGTTCATGGACACAGATGAACTAGCATACGTGGCTATGCGGGCTCGTGAAGTGCACGACTTCTGGCATACCCTTTTTAACCTTCCTACCAACTTAATCGGTGAATCTGCATTGAAGGTTATAGAGTTTGAGCAAATGTACCTCCCGATGTGCATGCTTTCAGTTGTGGGTGGAACAGCAAGATTTAGTGAAAAACAGAGGACACTGTTCTTCAAGCATTACTTCCCATGGGCTGTCAAGGCTGGTATGCAATGCACAGATCTCATGTGTGTATATTACGAGAAGCACTTTCATGAAGATTTGGAGGATGTTCGAAGGAAATGGGGGATAATTCCAGCTCCTCCTGTCCCTAAATGAAAGCATTAGCCAGGAACTACAAATTACTGAATTCTGTATAGTTGCACTTCACCCTGACCCTCATTCCTTCCTGGAGTAGATGCAGTCATGCAAAGACTGTTGTTCTTCTAGATTATTCTGATGGCATCAAGCAATTAACTTGTCAACTATTGATTCTTTTTCTATGATTGCCAAGAAATTTTGGGGTGATGTATGGGAAAAAGCAGGAGGGAATTTTGTGGCTGTTATATCTATAATTTCACATGTAAACTGAAATGATAAACTAATTTGCTCAATAAAACCAGCTTTCTTCGAAGATAGTTTTGATGCTAAAAGGTTTTGGTGCTTAAATCTCCTAAATCATTTTTGACAGCGAAACTAACTTTGAACAGAGTTGTGCACGAATTTGCATCTTTTTCACTTAATTGTCTTGTCTTGTTGTTGATCATCCATACCGATTCCAAGTTGAAAGAGGAAATGGAGGGATAGGCCCCGGCCTTGAGAGTGGTGGGGGATTCAGAGATTGGACTTGGGGCTAAATTCCCATTCTGGGCTTAATCTATAAATGCTTTAGATTCAGAAAGGAGTAAATATTTAACAAATTTACTATACTTTTTTTTTTTTTAACTTGAGAGAGTATGAAATTAGGGTTTCAAAATAATCAACCAGCAGGTCAAATAAGACCAGAAACATCAATCTAGGAAGTAGGAACCCACCAACTGGGCAATAGCAAACTTGCAGTCCAAGTTCCAAGTCCCAAGCCATCTTAACCTAGTTGGCAACAGGTTGGTCAAAACAGTTCCATTTCCCCTTCATTGGTTCTTGAAAGAAAACAAGCATGTCATGTGCCTATTAATGCCTATACATAACATGTAGTAGTTATATTACATACATACATATACATACATATAATAATAATGTTGCTGAACTGCACTGTTCTTTTTTCCCTTTCCTTCTAACTTGATGTTGATAGCCTAGTTCATCTGTCTTCTCCAAATGGCAGAATCAAAGAAAAAACAGAGAATCTAAAACCCCAAAAAAAGGAGAAAAAAAAAGTTCTCCAGAAAAATCTAAATCAATCTCTTTTTTTCTTTTGTGGGAAGAAGATAAAGACAACGTGGGATAGCTGGAGGCTGAGGAAAGGCTTTACAGCAAAAGCTTTGCAAAAGTGAGAGAGATTGAAGAGATGGGTTAATGTCTTACGTGTGTTATATGCAATTGCAGAGGAAAAGGGTCCCAGCCATTTTTGGAGGAAGAGTAAAAAAAAAAATGGAGTAAAAAGTAAAGCAAAGTAGTAATAAATCTGCTGCTTCTGAGTTCTGAGTTGTGGGGAAAGTGACAAGTGACAAAGAAACATAGGGCGGCGCCTGTAGCTGTACGAGAGATACTACTAAGGATGGATTCTCTCTCAGTTTATTTCTTGTGCTGGAAAATTGCATGCTGGCGCCTGTTGCTACTGCCCTAGTGGCTACTCCCCATTGCTCCACCTCATGCAGATGTTACTCTTCAATGGAGTATACAACTTTTTTCAAGTAAAAGATTTTTTCCCATTTCTGTCATTCACGTGATTACTGTACTTCTTGTTCATCAAACTTTTCCAAACTTTAGGGTCATTTCTTATATGTTTTCTTTCTGTATTTAGTAGTAATACTCAATTTAATGGTCTGATGGTAATTTAATACCCTAAACCCAACTATCAGTATTAAACAACAATTAACCCCATTGAAAAGGACCTATAGTTTCATTAACAATTACCATGAGAATTAAGATTGCATTAACTTAATTGGCACTGTCTAGAATGAACTTTGTTGTTTAACAAAGGGTATCCTAGGTCTTATGAAACCGAGACTAATCTTTTTCGGGACAGAAATATGAAAAATTAAAGCCCTTTTAAGAAATGTGCTTTTGAGGTTTCAAATTTGTGTTCTCATCTTTACCTAATGAAGACAATGTCTAGCTTAATTTGAGTAATTAATTGGAACCATTTTTTGATTAACTGAATCAAGTTGTGTCTATGTCCCAAAACTAATTATGTCATGTCGCCCGCCTTCTGAGTTACTTAATGCCACAACATTTTAGGTAAAAGATACAAGTCCAAGGGCCATTATAAAGGAAAACTTGCAACAACACCACTTCTATGTTTCAAGTTCCAACAAGAGAATCCAGAGCTCATCAATTAAAGGCTATAGCACGCTCATAAAATGCTCATTTAAAGAGCACTGTAATGCATATAGCAAGTGAAATGGTCATTAATTCATTGATCATCTCTATGTTTTCACCATGAACTGTTATTCATTAATGGCTTCAACTAAAATTACAAACTACATCATGTGTAAGAATGTGGAATTCAAACATGGTTTAAAAAGTTATATTGACAATTAAATATCCTCCATCGAGAAGATAACTACCCAATCACTATCTAGTGGGAGTTTTCTAGGCAGGAGAAAGTGGCAAAAGACCAACTACAGACTGGGTTTTGCCCAGTTTATCTACCCAATGAAAAAATTACCCTTTTCTCATTAGTCAAACATATTTCTCTGTATATTAATTTCACATGTTAAAATGGAAAAGTTTTAACAAATCTCTAGAAAGAATTTTGTAGATCATGTGGGTATTCAACAGTCTATAGATTATAGTCCTGTTCTTCCCACTGCAAATTATGCAATATTGCCATGTTCCTAATGACTAAAACTAGTAATTATAGGACCCATTTCACAGATTAAAACTAGAATTGGAATCCAATTCATGGCTAAGAAAGAAATGGGTTAATTTAGTCATATTTTCAGCAGTAATCAGCAAAAGAATCAATCCAATATTAATACCACTAAGTAAAGCACGTGAAGAGTTCTTTTATTAGCCCTAATGCTCCCATAATCTATTCTTCCTATACGTACAGTACTTAAAACATATACTTTATATACATCATCATCATCTTTTGACAAAATCACACGGCTAAGATTTCATCTGATGAAAGTTTTGATCATGATGACCCTACTGTCAAAAGAACAATAATATTACGTACATTTGAAAACACACGTCGCTTCAGATTTTTTTGCTGTAATAATAAAGGGAGAAAGAGAGGATCAGAGGAGCGTGGCCTGGCCTGGGAATCATAATCAGAATGGGAAAAAGACTGCTTCGATACCGAAATGGATTCCCTTTTTTTTTTTAATAAAATTTAAAATGCTTGGAATTGTTGTTTTCAGTTTTCACATCCCACAGTAATTCCCTGCAAAAAAACCAAAAATCTTCATATATATAATTAACTAAGGTTGGTTTCTTTTTTTACCATGGTTAAATTAATTAAGCTTCTCTTCTTCTTAACTGCCCCATCCCACTTCCCTATTTAATCACTTCTCCACAACTCCTTGTCTCTTGCGCTTCCCTAAGTATAACTCCCTCTGTCTCTCACTTTTCTTCTTCATTTCCCCTGTTAAAAAGCTTCAAACTTTAAACTTCCCCATTGCCAAGTTCAGTTTTTTTTGAAAACCCATCTTCGAGTAAGATTAGAAATGTCCCTGGAACATGGTTTTTTGTTGTTTCATTCGAACCTGTTGAGCTTTGAAGCGTTCCTTTGGTCTGTTCTTTTGGTTGGAACCATTGCCTTGTGGCTTTCACCAGGGGGAATTGCATGGGCTCGTTTCCGGTCCAAGGTGAGTCTTGCAATTCCCGGTCCACTCGGTTTCCCACTTCTGGGGTTGCTTCCCGTTTTCACTGGCTCAACCCCTCACCGAGCCCTTGCTAAACTGGCTAAAACCCTTGACGCTTTAAAGTTGATGGCTTTCTCTGTTGGGTTCACTCGGTTCATCATTTCGAGTGACCCTGAAGCTGCAAGGGAAATTCTTAATAGCTCTGCTTTTGCTGATAGGCCAGTGAAGGAATCAGCTTATGAGCTTTTGTTTCACAGGGCAATGGGGTTTGCTCCTTATGGTGAATATTGGAGGAATCTGAGGAGAATCTCGGCTACCCATTTATTCAGTCCAAAAAGAATTGCTGGGTTCGAAGGATTTAGGCGAGAGGTTGGTGTCAATATGATGGAAGAGATAAGGGCATCAATGGAAGCAAAAGGTGAGGTTTTGGTTAGAAAGGTGTTTCATTTTGGGTCTTTGAACAATGTGATGGCGACTGTGTTTGGTAAGAAGTATGACTTTGGAAAAAATAGTGAGGGTTTTGAGCTTGAGGAGCTTGTGAGTGAAGGGTATGAGTTGTTGGGGATATTTAACTGGAGTGATCATTTTCCAATTCTGTGCTTGCTTGATTTCCAAGGAGTGAGGAAAAGGTGTAGGGGTTTAGTCTCAAAAGTGAATGTGTTTGTTGGGAAGATCATTGAAGAGCATAGAGTTAAAAGGGTTAATGGGGTTTTGGAAGATGATGGTAGTAAAGTTGGAGATTTTGTTGATGTTTTGCTTGATTTGGAGAAACATGAGAAACTCAATGACTCTGATATGATTGCTGTTTTATGGGTAAGCAAAGCAAAACACTTTTTTGTTGTTTCATTTCATATATATGCTTTAACTTTAAGAAAAAGTAGTGGTACTTAATTTTATCAAACACTTTGGTCTTTTGCAGGAAATGATATTCAGGGGGACTGATACTGTTGCAATATTGCTTGAATGGATTCTAGCAAGAATGGTTTTACACCCAGAAATCCAATCCAAGGCTCAAGCTGAGATTGATACTGTTGTTGGCAAATCCAAGCAAATTTCAGATTCTGACATTGCAAATTTGCCATATCTCCAAGCCATTGTAAAGGAGACACTTAGGGTGCACCCACCAGGGCCTCTTCTGTCATGGGCTCGCCTAGCCATCCATGATGTTCATATTGGTGAACACTTTGTTCCAGCAGGAACAACTGCAATGGTTAACATGTGGGCAATAACTCATGATGAAAAAGTTTGGGCTGAGCCAGAAAAGTTCAAGCCAGAGCGGTTCATGGAAGATGTGAGCATTATGGGCTCTGATCTTAGGTTGGCTCCATTTGGTTCTGGTAGGAGGGTTTGCCCTGGGAAAGCTATGGGTTTGGCAACTGTTCATCTCTGGTTGGCTCAGTTACTTCAAGCTTTTCAATGGGTTGCTTGTAATGATGGGGATGTTGACTTGACTGAACAGTTGAAACTCTCCATGGAAATGAAGAACCCTTTGGTTTGTAAGGCTGTTCCTAGGTTTGCTTGAAACTGATCTATTGGTTGATGCTGGTTTGGTTGGAAGCTTTGGCTTGGCTTGACTTGACTTTTCTATGTTTCATAACGGATCTTAGGTTGCATGCATGTAGGGATTTTTAGGGTTTTTTCTTACTTTTCCTTTTTAGCTATGGTAGCTATGGTTAGGATGTTGCCATGAATCAAGGTTGGGTTGGTCTTTGTTATTTTATGTACTCATGAAAACTATGGAAGAAGTTATGAACATCTTTTGCATCATTGTACAAATTATTTAATTAAGCTCTTGGATATTTTCTGATCTTATTTTGGATGTTTTTGCTAGCTATATATTATATTTTCACTTGTTTCCATATTTGCATATGATTTGAGCCATTGAATATGCATATAGTATACCAGTTCAATCTGAAAAATAGAACCAGCTCAACATGTTGAAAGTTTTATGGGGTAGTAATAATTATTAGTTGCTTCTACTTGCATATGCTAGCAAAAATGGCGCCTGGTTTTCCAATTTTGTGGGAATTTTGCAGTAGAGCCAGAAAAGAAGAAAGTATATTCTTGGTAGTAAATTTTAAGCAAATGACGTGGAAACTTGTATTTCAAGCCATGCAAAATTTATTATTTAGTTGCAAAAACATAAGTCGTCATACATAAGAGGTGTATAATTATAATGTGTGTGCATATGCAAGTAGAAGTCGTCATACAATAGATGGATTTGCAATATTGGTTACTAATATATTCGTTGGTAAAGATGTTGAAAGGTGTCTTTAGCATCGCTTTCTCCTAGATATGTCGCTATTAGCGACATTTACCATTGTTTTTGGAATAATGAAACCAGGGTAACTAATGACAAAGACTAATAGGCAAAAGTTATTTTCACAAAAAAAAAAAGTCAAAAGTTACCTTTTTTTAATTTCTACTAGAGGAGGGATCAACCCCAGTGTAAGTTACACATTTTTTTGCTCTCTTATATCTATTTGTAGAATTTAAATTTATTCAATACGACCGTTAGATCTTTAATTTTTATCATATAGATCATATATGTCAAATCTCAAGTTAATTGAAGATATATAACTATATGTTTGATGCACAATATTTTCCACCGTTAAATATATATTGAAAATATTGAAAAATGTTGGAGTCCCGATCTATATGATAAAGATATCGGATCGACTTGAAATTTTACGTCCATGATCCATACAATAAGAGTATTAAATCCAGCAGTTGATTTTTAAAAATACTAATTCTAGATCAAGTTAGAAAATGGTGTAAGTTGATCCCTCCTCTTTCTACTAATAACCAAATTCTTATGGCCATGTGTACCAAAAAATTTCTTATGGCTATGACTCCATTAAATGACCATAAAATCATTACATTTCCTTTTCTCTCTTCCTTTTTTTTTTTTCAAAAAGGATGAGATCAAATCTATACGTATTGTTAGTATAAAGGATATGTATAACTTTTTTGTATTTTTTTTTGTTACTTTAGGCTTCCTTTTAAAGATTTAGTATCCAAAAAATATATATAGAAATAACTTATATTCCCACTTTGGGATGTGCTTATACAAAGACTGCATATTTCCCTTTTCCTTCCCTCACACATTAAATATTTTAATTATATACATCTAAGCGGTCTACCCTTCTTTAGGGCAATAAATCCCAATTGGCAATTGGCTATTATCATAATTTTCTAAAGGGGAAAAAAACCCCTTCATATCTTCTTCTCTTCCATTGTGCTACAATCAACACCTTTATTCCTCTTTTTGTCTTGTTTTTGTGTTTTCTTTGTCCCTTATATGCTCAAAAGCATATTTTCAAATCCATTTGAATGAGACACTGACCACTCTCCCCCTATGCTTAATTTATTTACTAGTTGTGCAAATTTGTTAGTTGCTATTGGAGATTTACATGTCCATATATATAAACTTCCTCAAATTTGCTTTAAGAAGTACTATATTATGTAGTATAAAATAAAGGAAAAGAAGAAAATAAAAAAGAGATTCCTCATTCCTTGCAAGTGGCTATATACACATTTTCTTGGCTAAGATTTGCTCCTAATTTGAGAACCCTTTTGTTATATTTATATACTTATATTTTGTTTTTGTTGTTTTCTTTAAGCTAACTTTACAGTGCAACTCTTTCAAATGATTGAAGAATAAGAATACCGAAAGCCCTAGGGGTAACACAGCATGGGGGCCATATGGCTCACTCATCAGCTCTCTTTCAAGGGATTCATATATTCTTTTCAAGAAAGAATATATATATCTTCAATAGGGATTATATATGCTTGAAAAAAGCTTTCTAACTTTTGTTTTTTTATTTTTTTTGTTTTTCACTTTGTAAAGGAGATGCAATTGGGATTTGGATATCCAAAACTTAACACTTTTATATTTGCCAAAGCAGTAATGCAAGTTGCTTTCTTTTAACAATTTATATATTTTTTTGTATTGATTCTCATCTCTATTTTATTCTCCCCCATATCTCCAAGGTTAATTTTCATTATTTTCTTTTTTTTTTCTTTCCTTTTTCATATACATTATATTTTCCCTCTCCAAAACATTAATTTACTATATAATCACTAATCAAATCATACTAAGAGTACAGTTTATTTATTAATTAATATTCACTAACATATCTATATGATATCTTCCTTCCCTTGCTTTTTTACAGATTATTATTATTCCATAGATCATGGTTAGTAAATTACCATGACGTCACTAATTAAGTAAATTCTTCACAAATGCTTGGCTTAGATTTTGGCACATCCGTGGAAGATGGGAATTCACAATATAGTGAAAACATCCCATATATTAATATAAGTTGGTTAATAAACTTTGTTAATTAATAACTTTAATTATCAATTATTTGTACATTAGGAAAATGCATCATCATGAATTCATCATGATACCAATTTCATAACTTGTAAGCATGCATCTTTCGCCTTGCCTTACAAGTATATATATATATATATATATATTAAAGATTATGATTATGATTATGATTAAACCCTATGGCATGAAAGTGAAACTATATACTAAAAAAAAATCTTTGATCATATACATATGTGTGTCTCATCAATCATTGACATATATGTACTCCAAGAGAATGCGCACATCATGATGAATTCATCATAAAACCCAGTGTTTCTATAACTTTACATATCAATAATTTGCACCAAAAAACAGCAGCATAGTGTATATATGATCATATGATATGAGGCATGACACAACATTTTGGGGCAATAGATGAAAGAACATGGAGAAATCTAGCAAGTATATCGTCCGTATGAAAAGTGGACCCCTCCTCAAGCAACTCCTTGTGCCGAAAGTTTTAATCATATATATGAGCCCTTCTTGCTATAAGATCACCTTCACAATCTTTTCTATAAATCATACCTGAAAAAAATAGTAAATGAATATTTGAGCTTGTGGAAAATAGAATATTTCCGTGAAGATGATCAGAAAAATATCACGAAAACTTTGGGCACAACTGCAGATGATATCATTACCTATACAGCTAGAGCCATATAGCTTTCTAGGCATGAACCCTAGCTGCTAACATCATGAGAGAATCATTAGTACTATGTTACTGCTGCAAAGCAAAGAGGAATGATGCTTTTAACAACCTAGCTATATATAATAAGCTAGTAATTAGGAGGAGATTATAGGGCATATCAGTATTAATTAAGTTAATTGGCTATAGCTATATAGGGTTTGCTTTTTTTTGATGTAATGATTCTGATTGGTTCAAATGCATGTTGTTTAATTTTGCTATAATAATCAAATAAAGTGTGGTATGTATTGCTTGGCCAATCAATGAGTGATTCCATAACTATAAGGTAGAGAGAATGTAGGCTTTAATCTTCTGGTGGGCATATATATATATAATCATGATCTATTGCAAAAGGTACTTAACTTTAGACTGTCAAATATTTAAAGGTGGAGCAATGAAATTAATTAATTAAAGTGAAAATATTGATGAATTAGCTTTATGCATATTATGAAAGTAATTACTTTCATGCTTTGCTTGCTTGGTATCGAAATCAAAGACCCACACAGAGTATACTGAATGTATATCATATATATATATGTATAAACATGAGCTAATAAGAACCCTACTCGATAGGATTGAATTTGGAACCTTTGAGATTTTTTAAGGTAGATCTCTATTTTATCACTAAACCAAAATCTCAATTGGCTATACCATTAATCCATTATATACATTTGTGGATAAAAATATAAGTAAAAGTGGAGTAATGTGTTTTGAACAAAATAAAAAGTGGAGTAATGTGCAAGAGATTTTAAAATGTGTAAGCTTTTTGTTCACAAACTTTTTTTTTTCTTATAAGACCCTCTGCTATTTGGTAATTACATATCGGATTACAACTAATTTGAAATCAAGTCATATCAAACTTCAAACGAGTTGGGAAAAATCGAGAAATCTTCTCCAAATATCTATTTTCACTGTTGTCAATATTATAACTCGAGACCTTATATAAGAAGCATTGAACTGATCCTTCCCATAGGTCCGAAGTGGGTTTATATTTTTCTCTTGTCCCTTCCTTTTTTCTTGAGAAATACTATTACATAGAGGAAAGGTCAACATGCTTTCTTTCTTTACTTTTTATATTTTTCTTTGTTGAGGGTACTTAATAACGTACGTTAAGATAGATTAAGCTACTTCTGCATGAGACGTACACCAATATTTGCAATTGGACCTTTTGGTAGGAAGCAAACGAATCAAATCAATTTTGCGGATTGGGGCGGGGCCAATGGTATAAACTTGTAATTAACTACACACAAGTGTAGCCAACAAAGAACCAACAAATTATTATTGCATGTGGCCTTCTTGTTTTTCTTTTCTTTTTTTTTAATCTTATATTAAAGAAGTGATCAAAAGAGGATGTGTGTATAGATAGGAGGGGATTCTTGCCATACTTTTTGTCTTTTAAGAATGGAATTTTGGGACTTTTGTTCAACATCAAAATCTTGAACGAAAGTGGAGCAATATTATTATTTGAACAATGTGAGGGAGAACATTTTCAAAAGGTATTCAACCCTTGACGGCTTCTTTGACCAATATAAATAAATAAGTTATATATATATATATATATATATATATATATCACTTAGAATTTGCCAAATGCAAAATAAAGCATCTCTAAAAAGATCCTTTTTGGCGACAATATATAAATGTACTATATACACTATACCACCACAAATTAGAATTAGACGATGATTTGTTACATTTTAATCCATTTTTGACCTAAGACAAATTCAAAAATTTAGACAAGATTTTTGTCGATGAATAAAGTTACACAATATTGTATCATATATGCATACCCGTGGTTGCATGAGTATATTTAACTAAATAGTTTTTGGTTTACCCATTGGTGGAGAATTGGATGCCCAAACTAGGACAATGCAGGCAAGAGTAGAGTAATCATTGAATTCAAGTATATTTTAGCTACCCATCTGTAGAAAATGGAGTGCCCTTTTGGCGTGGTTGCATGGGCATGGAAGATGATAGTAATATTTTGACAAATTGACAAATAACCTTAGAATTGAATTGGTATTCAATGATTAATTGGGCATATATATGATTTAGCTATAGTTTTTAAGCATTTAAATAAGCTGCTCTTTTATATGTGACGTCTTTACATCTTTTTCAGTATCTACTATAAATACACAAATTAATAAAGATTAAAAAATGAAATCACCTTGATTTTGTGTATTTAAGAATTAAAAGTAAATATTGTAAGTGTTTTTTATTTTATTTATTTATTTTTTTGTATCCCATTCGGTATCCAGGGTTTTGCCCTGACTAATTCGGATCAGACTCGCGTCGCGCACTTGGTTATGGTGGATGAGTCTCCCAACAGGGGCAGCTGCGTACGCAAAGTCTCGAACCTGAGACCTGCTTAAACTGGGTAAGTGTTTTTATGAGAGACGCAATTTTTAAGTTTAAATAGCTACAATCTATCTGTGGCCAAAAAAAAAAATTGCTACAATCTATCTATAGAAAGGTGAAGCCCAATAATGAATCCAATTTCTAGTCCAGTTAAGAGCGGGCTGAACATTCACCTTAATAACATCATCGCCATTTTTAAATTAGACAACTTGAAATCTAAAACCAAAAGCCCAAAAAGAACAAACCCAAATTCGTTCCTTTTTGGGTTTTGAGGCCCATAATGCTTTAATCAGTAACGACTTCTTTCAAACTTTTACTGGCTTTCTTTTTGCCTTTGAGTTTAGAGACAAGGGTTCGAACTGTTGCCCTCCTTTCCCCCCTCCCCCTTAGTTGTAATGTAAATACATTGGGTATATATAATTGAAAAATTAAAATTAGGTATATGATTTAGCTAGTATTTTAAATCATTTAAATAAGTTGCTCTTTATGCTCAAAAAAAAAAGTTGCTCTTTTAACATGTGACGTCTTTACATATTTTCAGTATCTACCATACATAAATAAATAAATAAATTATGATTAAAAAAAGAAATCACCTTGATTTTGTCTATTTAAACAAAAGTAGATTTTTTTGGCACAATAAAGAAAAATAGATTTTGTAAGTGTTTTTTTAGAGAACTAAGGCTGCGTTTAGTAGAGCGGTGCGGTAGTGGTGCGATTGATACTATTTAGCAATTGTACAGATGAGATTACACTATACAGATCAGATCAGGTACTGTACAGATGAGATTATTAGAGCAGCGATTGAAAAAGAATTTACACTTAAACTCCGTTTGAACCCAAAATGATGAAACGGTTACAGATACGTGGCCTAAGTAATTTTTTCAGTTTAAATAGCTACAATCTATCTACAGCAAAGCAAAGGTGAAGCCCAATCTGTAACCCCCCAAAAAAGGTGAAGCCCTATAATGAATCCAATTTCTAGTTCAGTTAAAAGCGGGCTGAACATTCACCTTAATTTGGGCCTGATCTTTAACCTTACAAAGCCCAAAAATTACAATCTTGGACATGGCACGTGGCGGGGCCCAATAATATTTCCAATTTAAGAAATTAGAATTTGTATTTTCCAGCTCAACGGTCATCTGCGATTCCTTCGTTCACTGCTGTCTGACTTTTTAGGCGCTCACACTCTCAGAGCGGGGAAAGCGAATAATAATCGGAATGGATTACCCGCCGACCTCTCGTCGGTCCCGGAAACCTCCGTCGAAATCCGACCTTTACTCGACCTTCGTCGTCCATTCCGGATCCGAATCCGAGTCCGAATCTGATTCCCGCAAATCCAAACCTAGAAAGCAACCGCCTCACGAGCCGGACCCTTACGCCACGATGCTTTTCAAAGGCGGAGATGAAGAAGAAGAAGAAGATGATTCGTCACTCCCTCCTCTTCTCAAGCGTCTTCCGAAGGACTTCGGTGGCGGAGGCGGTGGTCCGACTGGCTTCGACGACGAAGACGCCGGTGATTTTGGAACCATGATAGTGAAAACTGATCGCGGACGTAACAGTAGCAGTCGGCGTCAAATGTCCTCTTCGTTTAGACCTCCGGCGCCAGCGAAGGTGAGCCCGATGAGGTCAAGGAGAGAGGAAATGGACGTTGATGATGATGAAGAGGATGAGGATGGGGATGGGTTTGGGACGTTCGTGGTGAGATCGACGGTGAGGAGCGAGAGAGAAGGGAGCGGGACGGTGGTGAAGAGGGCGGTGGCGAGTATGGGAGAGCTAGGGTTAGGGAAACAAAAGAGATCTACTTCGTCTGCGTCTTTGCAAGGTGAAGAGCTTCGCTTCTTGCAAAATAGCAAGGTTTCCGCGAGTTCAATTCCCGATAGCGTTACTAGGGAGGATCCTTCCACTAAATATGAGTTGCTCAATGAGCTCGGTGAGTTCTCTTACTTACTCTTATTTAAAGCCAATTGAATGATAATCATCCTCATTCTAATTTAATTATAATATAGTATATTTGTTAACTCTGAACTTCTCGGTGATCTGCTTTATTTACCTTTTCCTGTTTCTTCTAAGAAATTGGAGATTTGGATACAGCTGATTTTAGTGGGAATAAAATGAATGGAAAAGAAAAATGAACTCATCTTGGATTTCTGGGTGGCAGGGAAAGGTTCTTACGGGGCTGTTTACAAGGCTAGAGATATACGAACTTCAGAGCTTGTTGCTATCAAAGTTATTTCGCTAACTGAAGGGGTGTGTATTATTTTCTTGTTTTAGTTCAATTCAGTTGATGGAGTTGGCTTGATGAATCACTAGTAATGAGCTATGAAGTTTGTTTGTTTGTAGGAAGAAGGGTATGAAGAAATTCGTGGTGAAATCGAGATGTTGCAGCAATGTAGTCACCCAAATGTTGTGCGGTATCTTGGAAGCTACCAAGGGGAGGAATATCTTTGGGTTGGTGCAATAAGCATATTTCTGAATCATTTTATTTATTTATTAATTAATTTTTCCAGAATAGTTGAGTTAATTATGTTTGTAACATTTTCTTCTTCCTGGTACTTGGTTTTTGGGATAACTTATTTCCATGTTTGGGCAGATAGTAATGGAATACTGTGGAGGTGGAAGTGTTGCTGATTTAATGAATGTTACCGAGGAGGCTTTAGAGGAGTATCAGATAGCATATATCTGTCGGGAAGCTTTAAAGGTATCACCGAGTCTCTTTAGCTTGGCTAGAATAATACTGGTTATGAGGAAGCTTAGTGTGGTTGTAGAGATCTTCCTTTTGGAGCATGTAGATAACCTATACATTCTTGACTTAAATCATTATGCCAGGATAGATGCCCTTTCCTTTTTCGTATTCATTTTGAAGGGAATTGCCCCATCATAGTTGTGTTTTCTTTCTGTGTACTTTGAGAATCTCTTTTAGTCTGTATCTACTGTCTGTTTACTTTCTATGTCATTTTCCTGCTATCATGGATGATCTGGTCATAGGATATTAACAGCACTTACATGCTGAACTTATTGGATTTTGTATGTCAATGTTGTAGGACTGGTTTCCTAAATAATAATTAAAATCTACCAAGCTGTTCTGTAATGATGTTTATGCACTGTCTACTTTCTATCCACTTTCTAATTAACTTTTTGTCTCTTTCAACTTCTCCTCATGCAGGGCCTTGATTATTTGCACTCAATTTTCAAAGTGCATAGAGATATTAAGGGTGGTAATATCTTGTTAACTGAACAAGGAGAGGTCAAGTTGGGTGAGTACACTCTGCGTACATTTATCTTATCAAGTCAGTTACAAGTTAGGAAGTTAAAATTGTTGAAATTGGTGCATTCTTCCTCATAATATAGCCATTTGGAACCATTTGGAAAGATTAGTAACTCTTTAGTCACACTTGACAGTTGTCTCTATAATAATGAAGTTTCTATCAAGTCCACTTGGATCGTTAGAATTAAGAAACACCTTTTAAACTTCTGTCTCTTCCTATACACTATAATGCTGAAAAAACCGGTGTTTCTTTATTTGGTCATTCTAACCAGACATAAGTATTGAGATAGAGATACCCTTGAAGATAGTTGAGAAAGTATAAGGCAAAAGGTTAGCGGATTTATTGGAACACTTCTTCAAATAGGGTTGACGTTTGAGCTTTTTTCCCCTTCGTTGGCAACTTACAGATCTGCAAATCTGGTGTTATTTTGATGATGAATAAACAGGTGATTTTGGGGTAGCAGCACAGCTTACAAGAACCATGTCAAAGCGCAATACGGTATTCTAATTACTTTGCAATGTGTCAAACTGTTTTGCTTCATTAAAGTATAAGATAGATGCTTTGATGAAGGTTCTGGATATTCTTGGTTGTTTTGTGTATTGAGGCTAGAATATACTTGAAATAATTTTGAATGTCTTGAAAGAAATAAATATTATGCTACACATTCTTACCAATCTTAAAGGGTTGAGGTGAATTTATTGTTTAAAGGGAGGCCTGTACCTAGTTTACTCTTTAGCCAGCCTTTCAAGTGCATGAGATTATACATAGCAAGCGTACCCTAAAACCCCTTATTTATTAAAGGAATCTTATGGTGAATGGCACTTCTCTGGAAGTAGGGTTATCTGCCCAATACTTCAGTTCAGCTCATGTTGTAATAAGCTATCATCTACCTCCTTGGTATCAAATGAAATTGATGGATATGTTGGTTTGCATATTGGTGTGTTGCATTTAATTTGATGATACGTTTGTTCTCAATATTGGAATTATATCGTTTTTTATGATTCTTTTTAATATTTTTTTTTCAGTTTATTGGCACACCACATTGGATGGCTCCTGAAGTCATTCAGGAAAGTCGCTATGATGGAAAGGTATGGATTTGATGTTCTTTTTTACTTTTCCTTTTAACACTTGGCACAATTTTTTCTGTTTCCTTTTTGTGATATGAATGGGGAATGCCTAATTTTTATGTCTGTTGACATTGATGTTTCTTTGATCCATTGCCAGACATGTTGGTTGGCATTTGCATTAACTTTTCGGATAACTTGAATTTCTTTATGTAAGAAAGGGAACCAATAATTTTCTATGAGCTCCTAGGATCAGTTGCTGATGCAATATTAATACTTTGTCTGAGATCAGAGCTCAGTTAGTCAGTTTTCTTCTGGAAACAAAAAGTAGAAATTAGGTTGCCATTCAGTGTAGAAATTGTGACAAGTAAAATGGATGTCTTAGTACTTGGAGGAAGAGTTTTCCATGAGAAAGTGTATGGAACGTATAGGATGCATAAGAATGACCAGAAGTTTGAACTTTTATGAAGGTGAAACATAAACATTTTGCAAAATCAAAAAGCAAGAGAAATAGTATATATAATTTCATAATTGAGAAGCCTTAGAGGGCTGGGCCTTATCAGAACATGTAATGACATTTTTTTCTTGCTAGTAAGTGTTGTTTAGATTAATGTATAAGTTACCATGAAAAATTGATTGTATTCTTATAAAATGGTTATGATGTATTTGAATAATTAAAGTTGTTTTATAACTTCGTTTTGAATTTCAAATTTCTTACTTTCAGGTAGATGTGTGGGCACTTGGTGTATCTGCAATTGAAATGGCCGAGGTATTTCTATCGTTTTAGTTACTAGCTCTGCAGCCCCCAGCAAATGCTGGAATGGGCATCTTGTTGGTTCTCTTTACACTTCTAAAAGAGGGAATTTGGAGTTTTGAGTTTGTTACTTAAATCGAATCTATGTTCAGCCAAGAATTTTAAATAAATCCATTTTGGGGACTGAAAAGGTAGCATTACATCTATTGTGGAAGGGAAAACACTCATTTAATAGTTGTAGCTCCTATTTGCATTGTTTGAGGCTCATCTATTTCGAATGACATTTTTAGAAAGACATTGAGGGTGAATGAACCTTAATAAAAACCACATTTGACATCTTTCAATTTTGCTTTCAGGGTCTTCCTCCAAGATCAAACGTGCATCCTATGAGGGTAAGTTCATGATATGAAGCATTTAGACTCTTATGATGTTTTGGTTGTTTTAAGCATTGACCCCATATGTGTGTCCTGCCATAATCACTCTCTATGTGAATTACTTCCTAGATAATGACATGAAATCATTTAAAATTAATGCCCTCGGAGTGAATCCTCTGAAATGGTTCATATTACCAAATCCTCTATATTCAGGGTCAGGAGAGTAGCTTAAGTATGATAGGTGGCTGAACTGTATGGATCCAACGACCCATGATGAATATGCAGTTCTTTTGCTTACATTGTTTTTCTGCATTCTGACCTTTGTCAGTTAGCTCGTAGGTTATGGGCGATAGATTCTTCTTTATGTTTACTTAGCCCCTTCACTAAACTATTGAGTGTTTGTATTCAAATCTGTTGATACAGTTTTGGACAATCATAGGATGTGGGCATGAATGTCACTTGTGGCACCCAGTTACTTTTCTGAATATTGATAAAACGAGCTTTCGTTGGTTTCTTAAGGATGTCCGAGTCCCAGTTTTTCCATGTGGATGCTGAAAAAGTGTGAAAACTTTGACTATGTTTGTCGCTGTAGGAATAGCAGCCCCAAATGTGTTTGGAAACTTACAGGGGGTGCATATGCCCCATTTTACAATGCTTGCCTAGCATATATAAAATATCATGTTCGATATTTTTGGATATTCAAGCCTTTCTTATTATTGTTCTTTTTTAGATTGCTTTTTTCCTGAATCAGTCTTTGAAGGATAATATACCTGTTGTTTGCAATAGGTTTTGTTTATGATATCGATTGAGCCAGCCCCGATGCTTGAGGATAAAGAAAAATGGTTGGTCTTTCTAGTCCCTTTTTCTTTAAGCATTGTCTTTTTTAGCTTCTTAAAGGATGATTGCTTACAATTGGCTTAAAAAATGTGCAACTGATGACCATATTCGAAAGATTAGATTCCTATGTGTTGTACAGCATCATCTGTACAAAATCTGGGTTGTATGATCAAGGCTCTAATATTGCGTTGAAGCATGTTGCCATGTGCTATTTTTCATTGTCTCACCCCAATTTTCCCCTCCATTTTAGTTTTTCTGGTTGTCATCTGTCCAATACTGCACATGCTTGTTTTTCTGAGCTTCCTTTGGCAACTTCCAAAAATTTCATTAGCTCAAGTTTTCTATTATTCTAGGGTTCAGACTCATTTTCAAAATCCGTATATCTGCACATGGTGTGAATTTCTTATACTTTGCTATGTTTTATCTTTCAAATTCATCAATCTTTCTAGTATGATAGGTATCAATGTTGTTTTGTGCTAATAGTTAGTGAAGTCTTTTCTTATTCGTCAGTACTAAGTTCTGGGTCTTTTATCATCAATTTAAATCACATCCCCAGTGCCTTTTCCTCTTGACTATTTGGTTCTAAAAGTTAAAGTTTTAGCATCAAAGCCAGTAATGGTCATTTATTTATTTAACTAGCTGTACAGAGATCCTTTGTCAAACAAGAATCAGGATGTTGACTTGTGCTTTCTGTTTACATGGCATGCCATTATGTGTAAAATTTTTAGCCGGGGTATAATCTCCAGTTGTACTGACTTGAGTGAGGTAGATTACATATTGGCATTCAACATTTTATCATGCCTATTCTAAGCTACAAGCAGCATTCAACTATTCATATAATCATTCCAGATCTAAGTCGGTTTATGCTTATGAAAAATATCACAGTATCTCTGTGTTCTCACTGATGTTGTTTTGGCATACAGGTCTCTTGTCTTTCATGATTTTGTTGCCAAGAGCCTTACAAAGGATCCACGTTTACGCCCTACTGCATCTGAGATGCTGAAGGTACGCAAATAAATTTGTCAACCTTTACCACAGGAATTTAACATTCTTAGTTCATCACACCGTTTTTTATACGGTTGTTACACTTACTGTAACATGGAAGTGTTCTCACATTAAAGATTTTCTAAAAATAGTACTTTCTACTTGTGATCTGTTCACAGTATACCTTAATTAAAGGAAGTTGTCTGTTGCCTTATTTCATGTACTTATAGTCCACAAGATAGATATTTCTTCCATCTAAAATTTTGAAGAATTGTGGCTTGGATGGAATTATCTGTCTCTTCTCTTCTTTTATTTTCTTTCTTTCTTTTATTTTTTTTTTGTTTCTTAATATTTCTGACTTGGAAAAATCATCTGTGTTTGAAACTCAGCACAAATTCATTGAGAAATGCAAATGTGGAGCTTCTGTAATGTTGCCAAAGATTGAGAAGGCAAAGCAAATAAGGACTGCAATGGCTCAACAAGCACAAACTCTTGCTCCTACAATTTCAGGGCTTAATGTATGAATTTTCATTTTCTAAATTCACTTAGTCAGTCTTTCTCTCTCACCAAATGTGATCACATAATTTTGGCATGCACACCTTCTTACACATGCTGACACACGATCTAGTGTCTGTGGTATTTATGTATATGTATCTAATCTGTATGTAATGTTCTTCATTTGGAGCAGCCACCCGTTGTTTCACAGTTGAATGAGGATTATGGAGATACTGTTCCGTCAAGGCCTCAGAATATGGATCTTCAAGTTGCTAATAAGGTGCCTGGAACTGGTACTTTGAAGAAGCATCATGTATTAGATGGTGTGGAAGAGACAGGAGAAGGTATGTAGTCTTTTTTTGTAAGTTACTTTATCTATTAACCTAGTTGGGTTTCTTTCAATGGTGGGATGAAATGGTTAGAACGCCTGTGCAAATATATGTCGTGTAAAAGTGGAAACCAAGGGACGAGTGGGGCTTGCTGGGGAGATCTATAACTAAACTGATGGAATGTGATTTCTTGTTTTAAAAAAAAAATCCTTCGATATATGAAGACAAGTGGCGATGTTATGTGGATAATTGTCAGGTAGCTATGTAATGGTAAAGTCATGAAGTTAGATAGAAGCGTACTCATTTTTCCAATGCGTTTTGTGTATGAAGTTAGATAGAAAGGATTCTCAGGTTTCCTTTGGGTTTCATCATTTTTGTATAGGTGAAAATGGGCACTTCAAGCAGCTCCTTAAATATTCTGTTTTGGCCGTTTTAATACTCATAAGAATACTTGGATAGGTGACTGCTCCGATGTTTGTGATGGACCTGATCTGATATGAAAATGAATGGTAGAAATATACTAAAATATTAATCCTCCAGGGAGGAAAATGATAGTAACAGATCTTGGGGTATAAAACTTTTGATGGATAATGAAATAGATTTACGGAAAATGAAAACGAAACAAGGGCAATTTCAAAGAGGCAGTAGTTTTGAGGTTGACTAGCTGGTTATCTCAACTGGTATCAGCCAGAACCAATGCAAATCTACTTGTATATGGTTAACTTTTTCTTCATCAGTTTTTTTTTTTTTTTTTTTAAAAAAAGTTCTCATTTCTAATTTTGTGTTTACCAGGTGAGTTTGGCACTGTAATAGTTCATGGTGGGGATGAGAGGCAGAAATCCTTTGCTGAAAGTCAAATCCACATTAATAAAGAAGCTTCAACTGCTTTTAACCATGTTGAGAGCACTTTGACCAATGGCACAGTGCACCAGTTAGCTGAATCGCGGTACTTCCTTTTGCTATACTCTTCCAAGTTCAATAAGTTTCAATTGAGGATTCTGTCTGTATTTGGTTAATGCAAATTTTATTTTTTTCTTTTAAAAAAAAGGTTTTTCTCTAAGCCTAATAATTTTTTAATTGTTACATGAATCTGCTCAGTGTCATGTAAGTGACTGAAGTAGTGAAGTCTTTAATCTAGTTGCGAACCCAAGTATTGTTATTCATTATACCTGTGTTTTATAGGGTGGATAAGAGAGTGGGTGCTTCAGCAAATAGTGCTATGATGGAAGAATCACATTTAGCGGCTCAGGGATTCTCTTCAACATTGATCCCTCCTGAACAGAAACTAAGGTCAGATCGTGTACCAGAGGCAAAGGCAAAAGGTGGCGGTGAAATCAGTAGTAGCACGCTGAAGAATGAAACTGTCAGCAAGAAAGGTTTTGCTTTGCAAGATAAGGTAAATTTCGTTCTGTAATCTATAGTGGTATTCCTGATTTTGCATGATAAAAGAAGGTGAATACTTGACTGATGGTCTCTTTGAACTGAGTGAATGTTTCTTTGCTGAAATTAGTAACATTGGATTTGAATTCGGTATGCTTTGGAAACTTTCTGCCCTATAATAACTTGCATTTATGTATGAGAACTTGGGTTTGTTGCTCCCCTTTCTTTCTTTTCTCTTTGCTTACTTTCCCAATAGTTAACTACTAGAAATTGCGTGCTCTCTCCTTCCTCATTCCATCCTCTTACCGATCACTGGAAACGGAACTTGTTTTTGCAGCTCTTTTCAATATATGCAGCTGGTAATACAGTACCCATCCCATTCTTGAGGGCCACAGATGTATCCCCAATTGCGCTTTTGTCAGACAATGTCCTTGGAGGCATGCAGCAGGATTGTAGTGGAACCGTGGCAGTGGAAGCACTGCAGGAACTTTTTGCCGGTGATGGACAATCCAAAAAAGGTCGAAGAACACAAAATGAGGTCAATTCCCATATTCCATCCATCTTCTCTCTCTCTCTCTCTTTTCTGTCGGTCTCTCTCTCTAAGAATATGAAATATTTTCCAGTTTAACATGCTACAGATGCCACTTCCTCCAAGTGTTTACCAAAGACTCACTTCAAGTTCCACACTGATGAATCTGGCACAGGCCCTGGCTTACCACAAAATGTACGTATCGGTAACTTAATCGATTATCAGCTACTATCTTTTTTTTTTTGGTTGGAACTTGGAAGCTACTACCTGTTCGTTCGATTGTTTCACCACATTCATCTTCTCTTTGTTTCAGGTGCTATGATGAGATGCCGCTTCAAGAGTTGCAGGCAATGCAGGAACAGCAGACCATTCAAAACCTATGTGATACATTACGAACCATTCTCCGATTGTAGCCTAGTTATATATGCTACAATTTTCCCTTTTTCTTCTTTTGTTGTTGTTGTTCATTCTATTTTATATATATTGCTTATTCCCCTTGCTTCAAGATTTTGTAGAGTAATGTTGTAGACTTTGTATATATAGGTTACATTTTGGCAAAAATGAAAAGCAATCAATTTTCTTCTATCTGCCCTTATTCCTTTTTACTATTGGGTTTATATTTGTGTTGAACAAAGCCCATTAGAGACAATTTAACCCATTTCTCTAAACTCATAATATGCATTGGGTATCCAATTACGAGTCTGAAATTGGTTAAGGAATTAAAATATGAACGAACACTTGAGAAGCCTATTTCGATTTTTGAAATCCATGGTTCCAGAAACATATATAGTTAAGCGAGTGAAACCATTTTCATTTCTTCCAAATCGCCGGCGTATACTATAGCCGTAAGAGGGAGGAAGGCGGCAAGCGGAGAAGGATGAGCTACAGTAGAATTTTTCAGTCTCTGTTGCAATGCTCTCGAAGGCCAGTTTTGGGCTTTGCTGCTTCATCTTACTCTACGCCAAGGCTCTTTCCTTTAACTCTCCTCGCCGCCGTTAACCGTTCTTTTGCTGCTGGTTCTTCTCTACAGCTAGAACCCGCTTCCTCTTTCTCTTCTTCCTTTAGTCGCCGTCTTCTGAGCAGCAGCACCGTTTCCGCACGCAACAAACCCGAAAACCAGCAACAACAAGAAGACCCATCTCTCTGTATAACTCTATTTCTTTGTATCTTTAATGGTTTTCTGCTTTCGACTCCAAGTGTTTGATCAAAGTTCTGAGTGAAACTGATTATTGTAAACTACTTGGTTTTTGCAGATGATACAACTGAAGATGATGTGGAGACCACGGATGGGTGGGAAGAAGAGGATGAAATGGTCGAGCCCAAGGTACATTTTTTATAGTTTCTGTAGACTGTGTTTCAAGCTATACACTTTACATTGCTTTTGATAATGACTTGTTTTGATCTATGTAGATTGGTGATGGAGGAGATGGCGGTGGAGTTGTACTGCAAGGTCTTCCTTGGGGTGAATCTGCTCTTTCCATTGCCCATGATGTCCTAAAACAGTTTAATGATGACTTCAAAATTTTTGCTTTCAAGATTAGTCCTCGTGGATACATTTATGTCAGACTAGACAAGTTGTCAAATGAGTAAGTATTAGTAGTTATAGTTTAGTACTCTTGCAGATATATATGGGAGAAGCTGAAGTTACTTGAACATAAATCTCTAGGGGTTCATATAACATTAGAATACTAATATGTCTTTCATCAGATATGGTTGTCCCACCATGGAGGAGCTGGAAAGTTATAGTCAAGAATACAAGAAAAGATTAGATGAAGCTGGAGAGCGCGGAGAAATACCTGATGATTTGGCTCTTGAGGTAATAAATGGCTAGTTCTTATGTGCTAAGGTTCAAGCTGTGGGTCTACTGTAACTCTCTTTGTGGACTTAAAGAAGATTTTTTGTTTTGAAGGTATCGTCTCCTGGTGCAGAGAGAATACTAAGGGTACCTGATGATTTAGATCGATTCAAAGATATGCGTATGAGAGTTTGTTATATCGAAGACACAGAGTTGAATTGTACTGAAAAGAGTGGAGTATTCATACTGGATTCAATTGAAACAGAGCAAGAGAATTGTGTGTGGAAGTTGGCAGAGGTGAAGGAGAACAGGGATCCCAATAGCAAGGGTAGACCTTTTAGTCGTAAGCAGAAGGATTGGAGATTGAAAGTACCTTTTGACAAGCATAGGATGATAATGCTATACCTTGAATACTGAGAAACCGCAGATGGCTAGTTGATAGGGAGCAGATGTTAGACTTTTTTCTTATTCTAGTGATAAGTCTTTGGCATATGAAAGGCGTGAACGGGGGCATTGCTTGCTGGTGTCTTCTACTTACAAAAAATGTAAGTTTTAAATACATTTTACAGATTACTAACAGCAATTACAGTTTGATTACATAGGATCACTTTCTTTATCCCCCCATTTTGTAGTATTTTCATGGTGTAGCTGCCTAGCATTAGGCTTAGTTTCTTTTGAAGATCATCATTGGGTATCTTTTCACTTTCTTACCTACTTTATCTTAGGTTGTATGATTCAGCAACAAAAATGAATTGAAGCCTTCTATTCTCTATTCTATCCTCATTATGTATTATTATAAAGTTTCTTTTTCGTTAGTAATATGATTGACTATGTTCGATGAACCGAATCAGAAATTTCTGATTTTTGCATAAGTATAATAATCTGATCATGAACAAAATTTTCCTGTTATAGCCATGTCTATGTTACTTTGTTCCGAATTCCAATTGCTTGAGCTTAAAATGGTAAATATGTGAATGTCGTTACAAACTTACAATGGCCAAATACATTTGAATCATGAAGTGAACATGGCTTTGTCTCTGTACAAATCTGAATTTTCCTTTTCTGGAAAGGTGAAGAAGTGATGAACTTCTATATAGTTGATTCTTCAATCACCTTAAATGGAACAATGTCAATTATCGTTACCCGATTACAAAGATTTCATTCATATTGTAGTCTACAACTGGCAATGACTTTTTGTGCAAGTATAATCCCCAAAAAAAAATAACAATTAATCATCTTTATTGAGATCATAGCCAACAATCATCTGCCATCCATTATATATAGACTCTCAACATTTACATGTTCATAAGCAAAGCTAGAGATTAGCAAGAAGGAGAAAAGGAGAAATCAAAGCAAAGCAAAAAAAAAAAATGTTGTGTAATTGGTTTCTGAAACTAGCCATCTCCATGCTGGGTGGGGAACATTTTCTGAAGCTCTTCTATCGCAAGGACTTCTGCATCAAATGTTGATTAGGTGGTTGTTCTTCATGGCAGATCGCCGTGACGCTTCAATAATAAAATTTTATTTTGCTGTTTCTTATCAATAAAATATTACTATCAATGTGATGTATCATGTATCTGTCAATATCTTGAGATTCATTTTACAATTATTATAAATAAAATTGCGAGGAAGCGGAGGCCCAAATACAAAAAAAAAAAAAAAAAATCAAGGTGAGCCCGAGCCCGAGCCCAGATAGATACAGCTTTTTAACTCATCATAATATTAGCCCCTTAAATCAGCCCAAAAATTTGTGCCAAAAAAATTAGCCGAATAATTAAGGGATCCGATCCGTAATTCCGGGCAAATATGAGGAGTAAAATGATAAGATTTTAAAATGAATAAGGAAATCTCGAAAATTTCCCGCTGCAGTCGTCTATGGGGAAGCATTTTAGAGAATAGAACGCTGTTGCCCTCCTTATAAACCCCCAACGACCGAAGTCTCTTTTAGTCTTTTACAGAGTCAAATTACTAATTGTTTTATAAACCCTAGGCACCTTCCATCCAACGGGAAACTCCTGTTTCTCTCTTCAATTCAACTGGTAAGAATTTTGACTCTTCTTTGCTTCGATCTTTTTTCTTTTCTTTTTCTTTTTTCGTTTCTTTTTCCCCTTTTGATGTTTCGGAAAAATCGAATTTCAAAGCCAGAATGAGAGGGATCATGTACTTAATCATCAGTCTAAATCAATGGCTTCATGTTATTATGACAATGCTAGTTGTTTTATGCTTTAAAGATCAACTCTGCGCTTGAAAATCGATTTAGAGCTCCTTTGTATTCATAAATCATCAATTTTTTTCTTTTTTTTTATATGAAAATTTTGAGATGATCAGTCATGTTGTGACATAAAAATTTCATCTTTATGGGAATCTTTTTGTTACTTTTTGTTTGCATTGACGATTTAGTTTCTTTGCCCCATTTTTGCATGCAGATTAGAAATGCAACCAAGAGTTAGTCCAAGGTTGCACAATCTACCGAATGATCAGGGTGACTCTAGCATTGAGGAGATATCCAATGGGAGTGCCATGAAAACGCCGGTAAATACTAGAGTTAGCCCCAGACTCCAGGGTATTTCTTTGGAGAAGAGACCCTTTTATGGTTGTAGCAACCGGAAGAAGGAGTCTAATTCTGTCCTCATGGATGCATTGACTGAAAGTGACACAAAAACCCCACTAGTTACTAGAGCTAGCCCCAGACTTAAGAAGATTCCTTTGGATAAGAGACCCTTTTATGGTAGTAGCTGCAGGAAGAAGAGACCTAATTCTGTCCTCGAGAAAACATTGAATGAGAGTGACTCTAAAAACCCACTAATTACTAGAGTTAGCCCCACTGAGAAGATATTGAATGATAGTGACACTAAAAAGCCGCCAAATCTCAGAGTTAGCACCAGACTCCAGAGTATTCCTTTGGGGAAGAGACCTTATTATGGTAGTAACCTGAAGAAGAAACCATCAAATGTTTCCCAGGATACAATCATGGTAAAAAGCCCTAAAGCCGATAATTCGACGGATAGTTCTGTAACGGTTGAAAATGGTGAAAAAGATGTTATTGATTCCGAAGAAATTGGTTTGAAAGTCAAAAACAAACTCAGGCAGTTCAATAAGTATTACCTCCAGTTTGCTCAGGTGATTTACTTACTTCGTCTTCAATGTTGGATTTTGTAATCTGTTAGATTTGTTAAAATAGTATTATGGATAATTTGGAACAATATGTTCTATAATTTCATTGATCTAGGATGCAATGGAAGTTTAATTATATCTCGCCTTATGTTCCCACTTTATGCTCCATAGTTCCATTACGTGTTATGTGGAGTGATAATAAGGTAATTTATTTGTGCATGTGCACAGGAAGAAGAAAAGAGATGCAACGGAGTGAAGGATAGTGATCATGAAATTGTGAATGGTAAAAGGAAGGTAAATTGTCTTTCATTGTTCTTTTATTGTTATTTCTTGGAACACTTGGTGAAATTTGGATTTATTATTAATTCCCTGTGCACAAGGATATTACTTTTGTTTGCAGCACGTTAAAATATATGATCATATATATATGTAAAGAAAGTGACTTAAATTTATTTGATTTATGGACTGCAAACCTCTTCCAAATAGAAAATTTTCTACAAATTTAAAAGTGGTTCTAGAAAGCTGTAAGAGCTGACTGTATGCATGTTAAAAAACAGAAAAGTATAGATATTTGTGGGAGAGAATGACTTAAATTTACAGCATTATGCATAAAAAAATATGAAATGGAAAACTCTATGGAAGTGTCACTAGATGGCATTAATTAATTTACTAGTTGGATAAACCCTAGGCTGATTAACAAGTTATCCGGTTTTGTTAATTTTTAGCTCATTGCACTCAATAATGACGTGACTCAATGGAAACAGCACTGTTAAATGGTTAGAAGAATGTTGAATCCTGAGTTTTTCTTAATTACAGATGCTGTTGCTTAAAGTTTTTCTTTTTCCCTTTTTCCAGAAATCAACTTGATTCTAGCTGTACAATCTCCCTTCTACCTGTCTCATTTTACATAAAATGCATTACTACTTTTGTTAATACCACAAATTTGCAGAAGCAAGACACATGTAATGACCTTGTTAAACAAAAGCAATCTACGCGCCGACGCCCTGATCTGAAGACAATTTCTGAGGCAAGTTTATGTTTAATGTTTTGCAATGTATTCCATATGTTTAAGAGTATATGAAGCTTTTTGATTGGGCCTTTCACTGTCAATCCACTGCCTCTAGTCGTTATATAATTCAATACAGAGAAAAGCCGGTGATTCAATTAGGTTGATTATGTAAAGTTTGTTTACTTTCCACATATATTCACTAATATGTCAAGATTTATTGTAATCTTTTATTGATTGCTTGCAGAAGTACTTGTGAGACCATTTAATCGCATTCACATATTTATCTCTTTTAAATTCATGACAGATGAGGAAGAATGGTGAAGTTATACGCCATGACCGTAACTTTGGTGATCTACCTGGTTGGTGAATGTAGTTCTCCCTATTTATATTTATATCAAATTGTCGACTAGTTTTAAATGGATTATTTAAAGGTCAGGATCAACTTTCAATTACAGTTAATCCTTTGGAACATGAGTATATATCATTTCTTTTTTGCTTCTATAATGTAGGTATCAGAGTTGGACAACACTTCTGTTCTCGAGCAGAAATGGTTGCTGTAGGACTTCATAGACGCCTGTTGAATGGAATTGACTACTTTGAAAGGTCTTATGGCATATCGGTAATTATCTTTCATTTATTGTTTAATAGATGCATTAGAGTACACTTTGAAGTGCTATTTTATTTTATTTTATTTTTAGAGTACACTTTGAAATTTTCTGCTTTAAATTATGGAATAGAATAAAATGCATTCCTGTCAATGATGGAGAAATTTAATTTTAGGGGAGAGATTTAACTTATATCTTGAAGGGTAGAGAGTTAATGAATAGGTTAATTAACGAGTTAATTATTATGGTAATTTATGAGACATTGATTATCAAGAGAATTTGGTGTTAATTAATTTATCTCAGTTGAAGCAGCTGAGCAGGCAGGCATGAAATGGCAACCTCATTAAGGTGACAGTTAGCCAGTTAACCTTGTTGAAAACCTTTACGATTATGTTACAACATCATTCGGTATTTTTTTTTCATACAAAAGATCACTGTTAAGATCTTCACCTAAAATTGGCATCCAGACATATTAGCTTTTATCGGAAGAAAATAGAACAGCATATCAACATGCTTTGTAATCATGGAGTAATAACTACCGTATAATTTAATAGTGTATCTTCTTTTTATTTTATTTGCTGAAGTTGGTATTATTCTAGGGCTTTAAGTTACTTTCGTAAAGTTTGAGTTGGTTAAGAGTCCATACAAATATATTCATTTAATTTCCCTTTGAAATTATCTATAGTTCTATACCATAAGCTTTTCTAGTCCTATGTTGCTTTAATCATCCCTTGGTGCATTTCAGGACTACAGTGGCTACACCTTTCCTCTTGCATCTGCAATTGTGTTGTCTGGCAAGTATGAAGATGATTTTGATAATAGCGAGGAGATCATTTATACAGGTGAAGGTGGAAATGATTTGCTTGGTAAGAAACACCAAGTCAAAGATCAAGTTCTTTGTCGTGGTAATTTGGCTCTTAAAGTACGTAACTTGTTTTCTTAAACCTTTTTTTTTTGGTACCATTCAATCTTGTTGACACTAAGGATTGAACATGCCATTTGAAATGTTTCCTTACTGTTTTTCTCCAAAACTTTCTTGTAGAACAATAAGGAGCAGTCTGTGCCTGTTAGAGTTATTCGCGGACATGATTGTGGAGATAGTTATAGCAAAACATTATATGTATATGATGGCTTGTACGAGGTAAAAAAATCTTGATATAAATTTTTTGTTCCTGAAGATTTCTTAAACTAAATTTAGGCATGCATACGTTGAAACTTTTGTATTGTGCCTTCATGCAGCGCTCAGTGAGCATAAGTTCTCTTTTGTGATGCGTCATATTGCGATAGCATGTAGTATAGTGTTTATATTGTCATATGATATCCTTTTTCATGTTTGATAGTGGCATTGTTCATAATAACTTCCATGCACGCACGGAGTTAATGTTAGGTGTTAGGAACTTACTTTTGTTAAATATTTGCATTTCGCTTTAGTCAACTGCAAGCAAAAACAATTTTCTTTTTCTCCTATATTTGCAATAGAAGAAATCATTTTATACTCTCCCTCAACAAATATTTTTTGTTTTTGAAAAATAGAACGATGAATTTGGAAGTGAGTTTTTCTTACCTTTATCCTTATTTTGCCCAATCTATCTGTTGCTTAATAGACATGTTCTATGACACTTACTGTATTTAAGTATTCTAGTGTTTTTATTATTTGTAGTGAGTCTTAGGTCACATGCACTAGTAGCAATCATACAAATTTATTAGAATCCAGCATTCTAGCGATTTTATATCGGTATTGAACTAATACTGGTTTAGTTCACTGGGATTCTTACTTTGTACCTCCCCTTTAGGTTACTGACTCTTGGGATGAGAAAGGTATTTCCGGCTATATAGTTTATAAGTACAGATTGAAGCGACTAAGAGGACAAGAGAAACTGAGAAGCCGGAATCAGGTCATTTATCTGTTCATATTGTTGTTCCCTTAGCATATAAACTTTGTAAAAAGATTATACTTATTTGGCTTACTGACTGATATTTATACAGGCTATTTGATTTATGGATACAAGAAAAATGGAACACATATGCACATGCTTGCACACACAAACACATTCTCAGTTACCCAATAAAAAAGTTTTTTGTTATTCTCTTTTTGCATTTTATCTGTGTCTTCTGATGAGATATATTGTGAACTCCACAGAGTGTAGCTTGGCTCACTAATGGTTGAGGGATATGTTTCTCATAGTTTGCTAAAGAATGGTGATGTGTTTTATCTGTTACATGAATTTTTGTGGAAAATCTCCTTAGCCACATCCATGTGGAACTCCAAAGCTTGTTTTATACATGTAGCACTGTCATGGACTTGTTGTAGCTTATATTGATGTTCTCACTTTAAGTTTTGACTTCTTATTTCAGGTCCACTTTCTACGGAAAAAAGCTTCTGGAGCAATCTCCCAATCACCTGGGTATCAAATTTACGCGTATATGTGTCTTTGATTGCTTAGACATCAAATGCTAAAAATACATATATGTTGTTAGTCACACTATTTTGATTTTTACCCTAGGATTGCGTGCGAGGACTTATCAAACGGTCAAGAGGATAAACGCATCCCTGTCTTAAATTTGCATACTTATCCTGTGGCTCCTACAGGCAAGTTGAATTAAAACTTTCTGTAGGATTGAGTGTGCTAGATATTGCCCATGCTTGCTAGCAAACTATTTCTCTATGTCCTTTATTAGCTCATACCTTCGAACTCATTTTTTCCATGTAATGTTTCATATGCTATAGGCTTTAGATATATCAAGTCCATTGAAGTTTCAGAAAATGTGAGCATGCCACCCAACGCACCTGGATGCAATTGCAAAGGAAAGTGCACAAATTCAAGATCTTGTTCTTGTGCTCGACTTAATGGTGGTGACTTTCCATATGTGTCCCAAGATGGTGGCAGGTGAGGCTCTACGTGGTTTTGATATGTTGGGCTTTAGCTTTGCTGAGGTTACAGAAGTAACTTGGGCAGACTTTTCCATCATTTTTCTAAAACAATAGATTTCTCCTTTCATGTCATGTTTAGTTTTACCAAATCCATCATTCATGGCTATAAATGTCTTTAATTTCTTCTATAATGGCTTCTGAGAATATGAATGTGAACACGCTTCAATACTTTAATAATGTGTTAATTGTTATTAATTGCCTTCTTGATGTACAACATTATATTTCCCTCTTTTATGCAGTTCTTCCTGATGTTTTTCATGTATGTTTAGCTTTTTTTTTAGTTTGCACTGGTTTTACTTGAATGAATATCTTGTGAGTTACCAGTTAGTACATAACCATAATTATGTTTTTTTTTTCCCTGATGCATCTGATTCTTTCCTTCTCTTTGAATACTACATTGTCCCCTTTGTTGATGGCCAAAAAAAAAAGAATACTATAGTCTTATTTCTTTCTTTCCATTAAATTACTTGAAGATTGATCGAAGCAAAAGATGTTGTATTTGAATGCGGTCCAAACTGTGGCTGTGGGCCTGAGTGTGTCAATCGTACATCTCAGCGGGGAATAAAATACCACCTTGAGGTATTACACCTACAAATGCAAAGCAATGCATGTTGGATATCTTGTTGCATGCTTGCGTTTGAAATGTTTGATGAAACTTTTTTTTTTACTTCATTACAGGTCTATTCCACTAAAGATAAAGGATGGGCTGTTAGATCTTTGGACTTTATTCCTTCTGGTGCACCAGTTTGCGAATATGTCGGAATTATAAGGAGGAATGATGAACTGGATGTTATTTCAGAAAATGACTATATATTTGAGATAGATTGTTGGCACACCATGAAAGAGATAGGGTCAAGAGAGGTCAGTACGAATATTGCAAGAGAAAGAACGTAACTAGTTTCATTGAGCCATATTTGATCATTTAAATTCTGATTACATGTGAAGTTTATAACTTGCAATGTTATTATATAGTATATACTGCTAGCTTACATGCTGAGATATGTATGTTAATTGGTATTAGATGTAAAATAGGCTATAGAATCTTTTAACTTACTTTGTTAAATTGTAGTGATTATTTTGCTGTGGATGTTAAATTATAATTACTGATAAACTGCTCTTTTGTTCCTTCTCTTCCCAAAGAAGCAGTCCATATTTAGTAGGATATCATGCTCTCTCTCGGTTTTGTTATTGTTACTGCATTCTTTTTGTGCCTTATGTTGTTTATTTTACTATACACGCATTATAATCAATTAATCATTTCCATACATTCTCTAACGAATTTCTCCTTATAGAGACGCCTAGGTGATGTATGTCTTCCCCTGTCTAACTCTGTGAAGGAAGTTGATGAGAAAACTCTAGAAAGTGATCCTGAGCCTGAGTTTTGCATAGATGCGAGTTCCTCTGGTAATGTTGCCAGATTTATTAATCATAGCTGTGACCCTAACCTCTTTGTTCAATGCATTCTAAGCTCTCACCGTGATATTAGACTTGCCCGTATAGTGCTCTTTGCTTCAGATAATATTCCTCCTATGCAGGTTAGTCCCATACTCTTAAGTGACCTATTTTCATATCTGTTCTGTTTCTGGAGTTTTTATTTTGTTATATGTTGCATGGTGAATTTGGATTTTGTGAAGAGTTTCTATCTGAAACTCAGAACCCTACTTGAGCTGTTTGTGTCAAAGTTGACTTTCTTGAGTGTACGTGTATTAAACACTAACAGGATTAGAATGCACAGCTTTTCCTGCTGTTTTCAATATCTTCCTCTCCTCCATTCTCTTCTTGGTTTTTGATCCTGTGTCCCCTTTGCTCAAGTGAATCTAGGTTTGCTTGTTGCATTTTCATGACTTCACAGGGACATTTCTGTGTGGTTCAGATCATGTGTTGACATGTCTCTGTGGGGATTCATATCACCCACAATATTTTTTATTGCAATTGTATAATGTATAACTATTGAATCTCTACCACCCTCAGGATTGGGGCATGATACGATTCTTTATTAAATTTATAATGTATATTTATAACATTTCTATGCAGTTTTCCTGCATAATCTGACACTATGGATTAGTTACTATAATTCTCTCAACTTGAATGTACACTTTAGCTTGCTGATATGTTGACTTGAAAATATTCTCCTAGAATGGTCTGTTCTCCCAGTCTTGTTCAAGAATGTTTTATCTTGTTGAGCCTCTAAAACTTCCACTTCTCTGTATATTGTTATCTTGACATATTTACAGTACATTTCCAGATTAACGATGTTCTGCTTATTTGACGAACAGGAACTTACATATGACTATAACTATGCACTTGATAGCGTTATTGGTCCCGATGGCAAAATTAAAAAGCATCCTTGCCATTGCGGTGCAGCAGATTGTAGGAAGCGTTTATATTAGGAGGAAGTTGAAGTTTTGGGCATTGTGGTAACCCTGCATCTCTTGCACTCTTGAACAGGAGAAGTTTATAGTTTAGTTAGTTAATACAGTTAAACATGGTAAATATTTCGGCATACTTTACTGGAAAACTGGGTTTCCAGCTTTCATTTTCTTACTCTTATCATCAGGCTGTTTTACTTGAGAAATTGGCTTGAAGGCCTAAGCTTTCAATGTTTTCGCCTTGGTGTATAGGAAATCTTTCATCCCATTATTAACAAAAGGAAAAAAGAAAATGATTTAGCATGATTCTAGTTCCAACTCTCGTAGCTTGTCTTCTGATTCCGAAGGCGAAATGAAGGCCGACAAAACCTTTTGTTTCTTGACAATTACTTTTCAATTTGCGAGCTGCCCTTGTCGGCCCAGTTATTCTTGGACTTGTCTTAATTAAAACCCACCCTATTAGCATAGGTAGGTCCAATTTGGGCTTGAATTGAGATTGCAACCATAAGGTCGGATTTGATCGAATCTATCAATTTAGTGTCTTTGTAGTATATTGAAGAGCTTGGCTTTGGCTAAATGAGGATATTTTAAGGTTTTATATCAATATGAATGGGCAAATTATACAATACACCATCAGTGGAGTTTAGCAGACTACACAAACGGCTCCTGAATGGTGACATGTGTCCTCTAGGGATTAGATTGAAATCTTTAAAACTTAATTAATTAAAAAAGTGGACATGTGTCAACTCCACAACCCGTAAGTTTATCTAAAAAAAATATATTTACCAAGTTTTGACATGTCATCTTTCCATGAATCATCTATATTAATATAAGGTGCATTTGTCGAGGACCCGAAAGGGATTAGTCTCAGATGAGTAAGATTTAGCGGTATTTTTTATCATAGCAAAATCATCTCTCATTCGATTAAATCCCATCCCCCATGAAAAAATTTCGGATTTGAATCTCGAGTTTTAACCATTCCTATACGAATGCATGTGAATGTATATATATGATATATATCAATACATATGAATGAATACAGCAAGAAATGTACATGTCAATTGAGAGGGGAATATGTGTCCATCTTAGGGCAGGCTCGGAAGATAGATACCTCCAAGCAAAGATAATAGTAAACAGATAGATATAAGTGGACCACTAACAAGGGAAGTGGATTTTTTTATTTATTTATTTTTTTCATATAATCAAATGATTTAGACATATCTTTTTTGAGTAATTGACAAAGGCAAGATTAGGTTGCCCAACTTATTGGCTGGAAAAGGGTTATTATGCCATGGGGTCCCTTCTGCACAAAATCAGTTTCCATCTAACCTATCTCAAATTAACATTAAAGTTTGTTTACATCTTTAAGAAAACAACATTGGAATCTTATATTACAATATTGAAAGGAAACCACCCAACCCAAAAAAAAAAAAAAGAAGATCAAAATTAATTGACCCATTTGCTGAAATTTTCTAGTTCAACATTGTTGATGATGAAGAAGGGATGGATTCATTTTGAATTCAAGAATTTGTAATCATGATAGAAGGACTTAAGAAGAGTGACTATAAAATGGTGTGGAAGAAGATGAAGTAAGAAAGAAAAGGAAAGATAAAAGCATAAGGACCAATGAAACCCATGAATGATAAAAATTCCAATTTTAGAAGTTGAGAAAAACATGGGAAGGCCCATGATTGTGACTAAGATATGACAGAAATATTAGGACTGCCTATAAGAAAGTTGCCAGTCAATAGAAAAATATTGCATTATATATATTTTTGTTATACATATATCTCAAAATTGCAGAAGTACAGATTAAATGCTGAAAAAGCTACCACAAATTTCATATAGTAATAGTATTATTAAGAGAGTTGTGAAGAAGTGAATGAGATAGACATGATAACATTTGATAAGACTACATTAAAGAACTTTAGCTTTGTTTTGCTGAGATCATTGTCCCCACTGATATAATTGAATCTCTTCTTACCTTATGATTGAGATTCAGAAGAAAAATTTATACATGATCATGGGGAAAAAAAAATTGGTCCCAATCCATTATTTCAATCATCTACTTAATTAGATACCCTTTTTTAGATGCAAATTAAATCAACTTTTTGAGAAAATTGATCAATTCATTATTCCCACTAGCTCAAGCCCTAAAGATGACATTTGTGATGTTAATGAGTTTGAATTCATTTTTATTCATCTTTTGATTACTTTCTAATAAGAAAATGGTTTATAAAAAATGGATGAAAAAGAAGATCGATGATGATGGTTAATAGTATAAACCTTTTTTTTTTATCACATCCGGGTCCTGATTAATCCGGATTCGACCCGTGTCGCGCACCTGGTTATGGTGGGTGAGTCTCCCAACAAGGGCAGCTGCGTACGCAAGGCCTCGAACCCGAGACCTGCTTAAACTGGAACAAGCCGCTTACCACTTGATCCAACCCCTTGTTGGTAATAGTATAAACCTTTTGTTCATAAGACAATTTGCCTTTAACTATCTTTCTTTTCATATCATTGATTAATATTTTAGATTCTTTTATGCTCATTTGTGGATTAATGGGTTTGGTTTCCAGCTTAATTTGATGTGATCCATCCACATGATTTCTCTCCTTAATACAAACATTAACAGGGCTAAAGTCAAATTATGAACAAGGATCATGTCATAAAACCATATTTAGGGATTCAATTAATCACCAAGCATTATTTCAATTTTTCGTTATACTATTCTTTTCTTTTCTTTTCTTTTTTAAAGTTCTCAAAATTAATTGCTTCAACACACGTCTCCATCAACCCTGCATGATTTCCTTATTTTCATTCATTGACAAAATAGAGGAATCACCATTTATAATTACCATTTTAAACTATTTCAAATTCGAACTCATAGTCTTATACTATTATTTCATGCATGTATTTGAATAAATTGCATTAATTTGAGAATTGGTAATTTGTTATATATATGCTATACAGCTAGTTTCGTGAGCTATCTAATGTCTCACCATTATAATATCTTCCTAATTTCAATCAAACAAACAAAAAAAAACCCTATATTCTAACTATTTTGGCAAGTTTGAACATCGATCGAACATTTGTCTAAGTATTAACACAAACCGAAAAACGGAATAACCATTATTGGCAAAGTATGTTGTGTATAACTATAACCTTTGAAACTACTTTGGATTTGTGCTCTAAACCTTATCTTCATAAGTACTCCAAATATATTGGATTTTTCCATGTTTGTATATATTACGGGTAAAAACAACATATATAATTTCGTGAGCTAATGTCTTGTCTTAATTTGCAAGATCGATTGTTGCAAAACAATTACTTCAACAATTAATATATGGGTGATTATTTGATATACCGGCAGTGTAAATTTTGGACTTCACAAGCGGGTTGTGGAGTTGATACATGTCTATTTTTTTAATTAATTAAGTTTTAAATATTTCAATCTAGTCCCTAGGGGACACATGTCACCCTTCAAGACCCGCTTGTATAGTCTGTTAAACTCCACTGACGGTGTATTGTATAATTTGCCTTGATCTATATTTGAAAATCTCAACATGTTAGTAATTATTTAAGAAAACAAATTTCAAGCATGGGAACAATTAGTTGGTTGAGAGAGAAATGAAAGTGAAAGTCAATCAAATATTGGCAAATGGGAACATGGAAATTAGGTATAGCTCGATTCCATGCATATTTTTACCAAAAACATGCAAATGTTTTCCTTTTTTTCCTAGTTGATTAGCCTTTTTTTTCAAAGGGAGATATAACTAAAAGTTTTGGCAGCAACTTTTTTTTCTTCTTTTGGCCTTATTAAAACGACTCGAAGAAACTAAGATACGTGTAAATTTGGTGACTACAATTTTATATATATTCATCCCAAATTTCTTAAACAAATTTCATTTTTTTCATTTAAATTTTATTTAATTATATAGTATGAGTAAGCAATCAAGATTCACGACAGCATGTGCAATTATTATTCAGTTATTATATAAGTTAAGAGGATTGACGTCGGTGGTGTGCTCGAAAGGGTAGAATTCTATTTAGTTGAATTAAGTTACTAATTATTAGTTATCAGAACCCCACACGCATGTAATTCTTTGGTAATTATTTACCCTTTTTTTTCTTCCGTTCAAGGAAAGAATCTCAAAGTGGGTGATTAATTTAATCACATATATATATATTCTCTCAATTCTCAACCTCATTTTGAGGTTATCATTGGTTTTCATGTTGTTTTCAGCCGTAATTTCTCTCTCCTTATGACTTGTTGTTTTGTTGGTTTCAAGTTTGAATTAATCTTTGAAACCTAATAATCCTTCACCATTTTTTCACAAGAGAATTGGTAACCTACATAATAATAAACTAGCTTTGACATAAACATCATAATTATAATTTGATGATTCATATTGAACCGTTGTGTTGGCATTGACGAGGTACTGATGTAATCAAATTCCGTCAAATTCAAACCAAATTATCCAAAAATCAAAATTTCTCGATAACAAATCGATAAGCAAAATATAGACAAAGCACCCAAAGAAGAATTGATTTGCAATTATGTAGCTAAATGGGTCAAGGGTTACTCTCCCATGGTTTCAAGGTTGTTTTTTTTTTTTTTTTTTTTCCAAAGGGTTACCTAAATTTGGTCACATATATATGGTCTATATATATGCATCAGCAAACTAAAGCAAGATCACCTTGTTTTTTTGAAACAAAAATGGTGGTTGTTGTTGTGTGAAAAGGATATTATACCATTTTAGCTAGGTCAGTCTACTCTTCATCTGTCTCAATAATTGATAGGATGAAAGAATTACTTGAGGTCTATATTAATTAATGTTACTGCTTTAGCAAACAACAATAATTTAAACAGGTTAACAGCGTAAATCATGCATTGAAAATCATAAAAAAAAAAAATTATTAGTGTTTAGATCTATTTTTTTTTTTATCCCATCCATTATTGTATTGACTAATCTGGATCCGACCTGTGTTACGTACACGGTTATAGTGGACGAGTCTCCCAACAAGGGGGGCTGTGTATGCAAGGTCTCGAACCCGAGACCTGCTTAAGCTGGAACAAGCCGCTTACCACTTGATCCAACCCTTGTGGGTTTAGTGTCTAGATCTATATTGAAGCATTTTTATATTTTCGTAATAGATGATTGCGTGTGTAAGTACGAGAAGGAGCACCAAAAACATTTGGTTGAATGGTTAATTCATGATGATCCTTATCTCAAATCCCCACTCCTCAAATAAAAAAGAAGATGTCAGCATGATTATTTGATTTCTCGTATATAATATTAAATTGAGACAATAATTTAGCAAAAAGAGAGAGAAAGAGAATTTAGCAGTTATCAATCCAATTTAAGTGCAATGTTGGGGTGTTGGGAGGCACTCAAATATTGTGCCAAACTTGCCTACAGTTTGAGTTTTAATTATATAGTTCTCAAACTAAGGAGATTTGCCCATGTTAGAGCTATCTTTTTAATTCAACGTTTTTGGTAAAAAATTATCGGTGGAATCTTTAGTTCAATTTGACTTCAATTCAAGAATACATATGGAACAATAAAAACCATGGTCAAGCTCACAAAGAAAGTAATGGGGGATATAATAATACAATAAATACTAATAATTGGTTGTTAGTTCGAGTGATTCGATACTATTTTTTAAGTAAAGTATCGAGTCATGTGAATCAAGAAGATCATTATTCAGAAAAGTTTATTGCATAATGACCCGACCAAATTCGAATAAGGATAAATTGTAAATATATATATATATATATATATATTAAAAATAT
>AWUE01019705.1:0-46717 GCA_001974825.2 Corchorus olitorius | reverse complement strand
AGATCCAATAATTTAAACCCACAATAGAAAATTATTGAAAAAAAAATTAATGCCCTTGACATCAGCCAAATAGCTTCAACTAATAATTACACAGATGATGATTGAAAATAAAATATAAAATACCTAATCTACCTCTTGACATCAGTTGAGATAAAAGATTAGCTTGTTCAACCTACTCTTAATTATGCAGAATTAAATAATGAAAAGCATTTAATTATGTTCAATCTCTTTCAAGAAAGAGACTGTAGTTGATGTAGGCAGCATATTCTTCATGGATTAGCAAAAGACTAACCCCTCAAGAAAGCTATTCAATAAAAATTTAAGCTCCAAAAGACATAAGCTGAAGAACTAAACTTTGTTAGGACAAGCAACTATATGCCACGACCGAAGTAAATATGCAAAAACTAATCTTTTAATGAAAAGTGGCTTCTGACTGTACATTTCTTAGGGATGACAATTTAGGTTCCTCTTGCTTCTGGGGAAAGTGAGTACATGTTCCATGCAACATTTTCAGGTAAAGGTGTGTGTAGTACAATAAAACTGTTGAAAATCAAAGTATTCTTGTACTGCTTGCAAAGAGAGCATATTCTACAAAGATAAGATCAAAGCAACTTTTGAAGCATGATGAGAATTCAGCAATGAATGGATGCTTGTAAGAAAAATTCAATCATTTTCGATCCAAAGATCTTAAGGAATTTCATTCACTTTCTTTCTAGGATGGTAAACTATGCAGAGTTGGGTAAACGTCGACGCAATTATACTGAGCAACTCCAGGGATAGGGGATATATATGCTCTTCATTCATTTCAAAATTGTTTCTTAATTTTTATCAATTAACAGGATTCTTTTGAGTGGGATAAGAACACTCAGCTTACTTTACAGTGGTAACAAATTTCCTTAAGCCATATGATGAAATAAATGAATCAGTATGACATCTAAGATTAACTTACAGACTCCACCAACGTACGGTACTCCCTTTCTGTTATTGATCTTATGCCATTTGGATCCGGGACCATTTCTTCTTCCTCATCTTCTTCTTCGTCTTCATTTTCTTCTCCCCCTCCCTCTACTATACCTTCCCTGGGAGGGAACCCACGTGTGCGTGCAAGTAGCCATTGGTCTATGGCCCCGCAGTCAATTGCGTACTTGATTGTCTGTTCTAAGTATCCTTTATCTGTGATGAGATCTGGCTGAACTGTCAACATTCTCAAGAGCCCTGAAAATTTTGTAGAAAGAAATAAAAATGGATAAACTGAAGTTCAAATGAAAAATAGATAACATACCCATGCATGATAAGTAGTCGATAAAAGTGGGGGAAAATCTCAAAGTTATGCCACCTGGATCTTTTTTAGTTACAGAGAGCAGATGCCTATTGCATACTAAGTCATGATCATATCACATTGCTTTCAACAGGAGTTCTTACCTAAAAGTAAACAATGGTTATTATCCAAATGAAGCAGTTTTCTCAAACAATAGAACATCAAAGTTTGTCTGAACTATTAATGTGTGAGTTTGTGGGCTATCAACTGATATAACAATTCAAAATGGCATGGTCAAACTAATAGCTGGATTCTTAATCTGTAACCACAATAATTCACCGATTTAGAAATGAATCATTTGAAATAGACTATCTAAAAGCATTTCCTGGAAAAGGGTTCACTCCACTTTGAGCGGCAATAATCCATAAGAACTACTTGGGATTCTCCCTAAAACAAATGATTTTTTTAATTGGAAAACAAAAGGGCTCTGCTTGGTAAGCTGCCAAGCTCAACAAGCATTATGCATACTGGCTCCAAAGTAATCTACAAACTTCCCTATAGCAGAGAACAGAGATAAGCAGATCCACAAGTTTTTACCTGCAACAATGCCATCTCCAGATGCTGACATATCACAAGTGAAAGGGGTTAGCGGAGCATCCTCCATCCCGAGTACTGCACCATCTTGCTCCTTCGTGTAATAGTGTATCTTGGAAGTCCCATTTGTTACAAATAAAACCTTGAGATTTTCGTGCCAAAGTGGTGCAACCACTTCATGATCATAATGGGTAAATTTTGATCTCGCATTGTTGTTGGTATCAAATTCTTCAGTAGGCTTGATTCCACACAGAAACTCTAGTTCTTGCTTGGTAACCTCAATGATGTCAGCAAGGTTCCACGCTTCTTGTATGAAAACCTTCGTCTCTTCATTAGACTGCCATAAAGGCATTGGAAGGTTTATGTCATAGAAAATAACCCCTCCTAATTTCTTTGACATCTTAATGGCTCTCAATGTAGTTGATCTCATGTTCCGATCAAGCAGAGAATGTGTGCTGAAGTAGAACATCTTTGCCTACAAGGAGGTTGTTAAAAAGGTCAACAACATCTAGAACTAAAGAGGAGGGGTAATGAGTGAGTGATGCTGCATGTTTGAGAACAAGCAGACAGCCAAAAATATGAGAACACACAAAGAATGTACCCAAACCCCAGCATCCCATAAATAATCAACCCCAATGAATGAAACTCGAAAATATTCTCATGTTGAAATTGACAAAGACCAATTACGCTACCAAGTTAAGAAAGACTATAAAGCCTTTTTATCTATTCTTGTTTCCTGCAAAATTACTAAAAAGTAAAAAGTCACCCTTGAAAGTATCAATTCTCTTTACTTAAGAAGCCAAGCACATAAATGTTCAAGAAAACCATATACCATTAAAAAGCAAGACCAAAATGCATGAATTACTTCTGCACAGTTGATGAAATCCATTACCTCTTTCAGCACATCAATATTGATCTCAGACTTGGACAGAGAATCCTCTGCACATGATCTGAGACTAGTCAATCTCAAGCGACCTCTTTTACTAATCTTCATCTGTGATACAGCCGTTGCCCTTCTACTATCAATTTGAACTGATCGTGTTTGAACATTGTTCACATTTAAATAGCATAGCATGGCCTGGCCATAGTCGTCATCGCCAAGTTTTCCCATAAAAGCAACTTTACCACCCAAATTTGCAAGAGCAAGAGCAACATTTCCCGCAGGTCCCCCAGGTGCCCTAACAAATTTTTCTGGGGCCCATCTAGCATCCTTCATTCTCTCATGGATTTCATAATCTAAAAGTCTGTTGGCAGGTCTTCCTGAGGGAACAAAAGCATGCTGTGCAGCTCCGAAGCAACAGACAAGTGGAGGCCAGCCATATGTATAACTAATATCTTCTCCTTCATCTATATTCAGTTCTTCGTCCTCACTCTCATCACTTGAATTCATCATTAAAGAGGATTCCTCAGTATCACTAATGTCAGATTCACTTTGTTGCTCTTCCATATCATCATTCTTCTTCTTAGTCCTTCTCCTCCTCACCTTTTTCTCAGTTTTTTGTTCCTCAACAACAGGAGAAGCTGATGCCACAGTGGCTGAAAAAAAGTATCAATTCAACAATAACTGGTCTAAAATCAACAATAGGTAAATAGCATGTTTGATGAGGCAAGACACTGATGAGAGGATATACCTTTTTTTCTAGTCCTTCTTGAGGTTTTCTTATTATCTTCACTTGATACAGATGTTATGCTTTCCTCATTTGCCGCATCAGTATTTAACACCAAGTCAGAGTTTTCCTCCGTTACATCATCTTTTGCTTTCTTCCTAGTTCGTGTAGCAGTTCGTCTAGTAGTTCTAGAAGCCTTCTTTTTGACAACAGCCCCATTTTCACTGGGTTCCTCTTGAGTTGAATTGTCTGCATTTCTCTTGGCTGAGAGACACCATTTATTCTGCGACCGGATATCCAGAGGTTGCACTAAGTTCAGTGTCGGGTATATAATCGAGTTAGACTTCCATCTGCATAAGAAGAAAGAAAGAACTAAATAAAAGCCAATAAAGAAAGAAAGACCAACTTGCTAAGTATAAAATCATCATTGCAAACCAAGGCTAAAGCATATTAATCTTGCTAAGTATAAAATCATCATAGCAAACCAAGGCTAAAGCATACTAATATGAGCTTTAACATCCCATACTATAAATCATCCACATCTCTAGCTCCAGCGACTTCCCCACCTTTCAAAAATTATAGGTCAGGGAAAAGCCAGACAGAAACACAAGTTATTTTACACAGACACACAAATCTAAGCAAACCCAGAAAACATTTTACATTTCCTTCTAACATCCATAGTGTAAATGTACAGTTAGGATTAGGTATCCATCAAGGATGAAAAGAAAACATCTTTGGAGCAAAACAGCAAAGTAATATGCAGCAGCTGAATTATATAATGGGCATCCACACAAAGTAAAGACACACAATTATAACCCACCAAAATAGAATTGCAAAAGGATATAGGAAGAATACCAGTTGCAAAAAAACATAACAAAGACAACAAAAATAGCAGCCAAAGATTGAGATAAAGAAAGACAGAGAGAACCTGGGAAGTGAGAGGAAATGAGTGAAAGAAAGGGATGCCATTGAAACAGACAATTTATGAATAGCAAGTCTCCACTAATTTGCAGTTAAGCAGGAACAAGAGCATGTAAGAAAGTGAGAAGAACTGTCTCTTTTCCTTGTTGGGGGTTTTAAGATTGGAACAAAGAGAGGATAGAGGGAACTCAGGGGTTTTAGTATTACACGCGCCCTCCCCACCCCTTGGGAAATACAAATACTCCTAGTTGAAAAGGAAAAATAAAAAATGAAAATGGAAAAGGAACATAACTAAAACGTTAAAACGCTGAGTTTCACACTTCCACTTCTCTGCTTTTTGTCTGGATATAAAAGCCGGGAGCTTGGGAACGCCCTCTCTTTCCACCGGCCACCGCAGCCTCTTCGCTTGAAATTTCATCAAAGGCTTCCCCTTTATTTCTCAAATGCTGAATATGCAATTAAAGCAAGGTACTTTTCTTGTCGTTGGTTTTGTGGGAACTTTGTTTTTAGTTAGTAGAATTGAAAACCCAGTATCAGATTTTTCATTTATTCTTACTGCAGAGTAATGCTGGCGATTGAGCAGAGTTCAAGTGAAAGGCAAATAAAGTTTCAGAATTTTTTCTTGTGAGAAGCTGTTGAAGAAACCCTTTGAATAAATGAATCTTTTCAAGCAGCTTTTTCCCACTAAACGTGGGATTATTGGTGCCCAAAAGTATTGTAGAGGTAAATATCATATGTGGATTTGTTATCTGTTCCTTTATACTGGATTTAGTTGAATGTTTTAATTTTCTGCTCATACTCCCATTGGCTAAATTTAGCTTTTGAATGTGCCTATTGCACTCACTGCTTATACTGGATTTATCTTTGTGGTTTTTTGTATCTGAGTTGGTGGTGAATTGGTGATTGATTTTAATGGAGTATTAGTTTTCATGGTTCAATATGTTTATGTAATAGTAATTTCAAGAAATTTAAACATGAATATTGGTACATGCTACTACTGAAATCAGTTTTAGTTCAATAGAAATCAAGCTTTTGTATAATCAGTTTTGTAATGCTTATTGTAGCATCTTTCTCTGCCTTTCTGCATTCAACCCCGGATCAGTCAGTGGAAGTTCATTCTCCAGACCAGGAAGTGGTGATTGCCTTAGGAAGCAATGTGGGTGACAGGATTAATAATTTCAATGAAGCCTTGCAGTTAATGAGGAAATCGGGTATAAATATTACAAGACATGCTTGCTTATATGAGACTGCACCTGCCTATGTCACTGATCAGCCCCGATTTCTCAACTCTGCGGTTAGAGCTGTTACGAAACTAGGGCCACATGAACTTTTGGGTGTGCTTAAGAAAATTGAGAAGGATATGGGTCGTACCGATGGTGGAATAAGGTATGGTCCAAGACCAATTGATCTAGACATCTTGTTTTATGGAAAATATCGGATTGGTTCTGATATGCTTACTGTCCCCCATGAGAGAATTTGGGAGCGGCCATTTGTAATGGCTCCATTAATGGATTTACTAGGATCAGTTATTGACAGTGATACCACTGCTTGCTGGCATTCCTTCTCAACGGATTCAGATGGACTATTTGGTTCGTGGGAGAAACTGGGTGGGGATTCCCTCATTGGAAAGGAAGGTATGAAAAGGGTTCTACCCGTTGGGAATCACTTATGGGATTGGTCAGAGAAAACCTCAGTCATGGGTATCCTTAATCTGACCCCAGATAGTTTTAGTGACGGTGGGAAGTTCACATCTGTGGAGACTGCAGTTTCTCATGTTCGGTTGATGATTTCAGAAGGAGCCGATATTGTAGATATTGGTGCACAATCTACAAGGCCAATGGCCTCTAGGATTTCTGCACAAGAAGAGTTGGATAGGTTAATCCCTGTCCTAGAAGCTATTCTTGGAATGCCTGAGATGGAGGGAAAGCTCATATCCGTGGATACTTTCTATTCAGATGTTGCCTCAGAGGCAGTACAGAAAGGGGCTCATATTGTAAATGATGTATCTGCCGGGCAGTTAGATCCAAAGATGCATAGCATCGTTGCTGGCCTTAACGTTCCTTATATCGCAATGCACATGAGGGGAGATCCTACTACAATGCAGAGTAGTGAAAACCTGCAATACGATGATGTCTGCGCACAGGTTGCCACTGAGTTGTACTCGAGAGTCAAGGATGCAGAATTATCAGGAGTTCCAGCTTGGAGGATCATTCTTGACCCTGGAATTGGATTCTCCAAGAACACGGAACATAATTTGGAAATCCTCACGGGCTTACCAGCCATTCATGCAGAGATTGCTAAGAGAAGTTTGGCCATGTCTAATGCTCCCGTACTTCTTGGACCATCAAGAAAGAGATTTTTAGGAGACATTTGCAATCGTCCTGTTGCAGCTGAAAGAGATCCTGCAACCATAGCTTCTGTCACTGCTGGGATTTTGGGAGGTGCAAACATTGTCAGGGTGCACAATGTTAAAGACAATGTAGATGCTGTGAAAATTTGCGATGCAATGCTAAAAACAAGGAGAATACCATGATGATGCTAGGAAATGCAATTGTTTCAGGTCACAAATTCTTATACCCTACCAAAGCCGAAGAATTGTGAGCTTAATATTTTAAGCCCTCAGATGATTTTGTTAAACTCTTTCTTCATAATTAATTACTACTATTAATTTTAGTTAACCAGTGCCACTGACTCGATATTTTTTGAAAGAACGTTTGAAAATTGTATAGGGTCCCCCTCTATGCCTTTATGGGGATGTTTCCCCGTTGTTACCTTTAACAAATCTCTCCTCTTTATACGGATGAGAAATGTAAGAATTGATTTGAACTTCTCATTAATATTTGTCATTAGGCTAAATCAAGCTGTCAACAATCATCATATTCTTTATAAGTCTATTACCAAGTCGTTATCACTGCCAGCCCACTTGCCTCCATGGATTAGGTAAGGCTTGCATGCATTTTTTTTCCTCCCTCTGTCTCTGTACTTAAACTGCTCCACAATTTTTTATTAGTAAGTTTTTATTGGATCAAATAAAATAGCTAATTTGTTGCCAAAAAGAAAGCCTAAGTTTGACTACAAATATAATACTGCTTACTATAATTTTTTTTTTTTTTAACTCATGAACATGATATTGATATTGAAATGGGCTATACAATAAGAGGTAGCCCTCTCCTTTTCCATAATCCCACCCTGCCCATCCCATGATTCGAACCCGGAACCTTCCACAAGAAGTCGCAAGTTTTAACCATTGGATATTTATTGGATATACACCAAAATTTACAATATAAACTACTCTCTCTAGCCCATTATATTTGTCCATTTTTTGGGACTTTTTCTTATCCTATTTATAGAATCAAGATAATTTTATCTACTTTTTACCCTAAACACATGTTAAGTAAAGTTGAGGGTGGTCATATGAGTAATGGACTAAGAAGGATCAAATTAAGAAGATGTTCGTAGCCTCTCATAATTTCTATAAAAGAATTTTGAGTTGTCACAATTTATTAATCGACACCATAAATAGGTTGACCATATAATAATTTCTCATCATATCCCCTTTTATTACAATCTTACCTAATCCCAGACACGGTTAGACTCGAGTTAGACTCGAGAGTCGAGATGAGTCAACGATATATAACAAATGCAGGTAAGCCAAAGTCTTACCTTGTGCAAAGGGGCCATGTGGGAACACTGGAACAATAATCAAGTTGAAGAATGGGGAATAAAAAACAAATGCAGGTCAGCCAAAATTTAATAATGGCGACGTACTATTTTGTAAGAAAAAAAAAACAAGTGTTAAACTTCTTAGAAGTTAGAAATTGGATCCATTTTCAAGTTCAAAACACAGGTAAGTTACTATAAAAGAAGAGCTCAGCTCATAAATCATAATTGGGAATTTATGTTCATTTTCAGGGTGCAGGGCGTTTGATCTCTGCTAGCTGTCTTAGAACTTGAAACTGTAAGCTTATGTGCTTTTGCTTCTTTCCTTGAACTGCAGGAAGCAAGCTGAAACATGTGTTTTTGTCCTGGTATTTGTGCAGAAAACATTTGTGAAAGCGTAGCGGATCAACTCTTCAAGCGTAGGGTAAAAGATGAGAATATGTGATGAACTCCGAATATGGTTCAGATTGCCTGAACGACTTGTCATTTTCACTTTTGGTATGTCGTCTCTTCAATTGCTTAAGCTAACTAGTTAAAGGAGGTAGCTTGTTGACCCATAGTTATGGAGAACAGGAAGAGAGAGTTCATATATACAACAATTATTTTGTCACAATTCTCTGCTAAAATTAATTTGTTTGGTCATGTTGTGTTATGTGTTATATAGGTCTGCTTTTTAGCAAGGGCTTGATGGCTTATGTGCTGGCAAACCTGATGACATTCCTCACAGATTTCTGGAATTTGAAACTAAAACAAGCTTTAGCAATTGTCAATCTTCAAGACGGTCTAAGGAATATGTTACAGATACATGTTGCTCTCTGCATAGATGCTTGCGTTGGTTACCGATGGATGTTGATTCTCTCTAGCCTTTTATATTCTTCTGTAAGTTTTATCTTTTTGCTCCAACATAAACTTAAATATTCTTACATGTCTGATGTCTCTTCAATTGTGATAAAACCATGCATTGCTCTTCTACGGTGATGTAGGGACTTTTCCTCTTAGCATTCTCAGTGCCTCAATTTTTTTTCGACAATGTCAAAGTGTGTCCGGTTGGGAAAGGCCAGTGTTTTGAGAAGTTGAAAGATACACCTTTTTGGGAAGGACTAGCTTTGCTGATTCTGGGTGGCGCTGCCCAAGTTATTCCCCTTTACTCGTTGTCTTTCGAACAAACCAAGACCGTAAAAGCACCACAAGGTTTTAAACCAACAAGAGTAAAAATCGGATGCTGCTTGTGCAAGGTTAAAATAGGAGGCTGGCGTCAATTGCAGCAGAGCATAATCAGACTGTTTTGCTTTGGATTCATGTTGCTGGGAACCATAACATCAGTTTATGGTTTTATCTCTTTCAAACGCAAATGGCATCAGCGTTTCCTGATACCAGCCATTGCTATAGGAATCAGCTTGCTTTGGTTTACTTGTGGTTTCCCCCTTTATGGTTCTCGTCATTTGCAGCCAAGCCCTCTTTCAACTATGCTACATGCATTGGTTGCCGCAGCACGGAAGAGGCATCTCAGCTACCAAGGAAATTTAGAACAACTTCATCATGGTGAAGGGGAAGAAAAACTACCCGTTACAGACCATCTCAAGTGAGTTGCTCTCTGCATGCCTTGTAGTTTTTGTTCATTGGAACGGATGTATACTTTTAATTATTGATTAATTCCCTAATTTTAGGTGGCTTAACAAGGCTGCAGTAAAGTCTCTGACCGATGATAATTTAATGATGGATGAGAAGATCAGATGGAGACTCTGCACAGTGAAAGAAGTAGAGCAAACAAAACTTTTATTAAATATGATTCCGATGTCTGTAACTTTCATCGCATATGGCATGGTGAAATCTCTTGGCAATACCTTCTTTGTTGAGCAGGCAAACAACATGAGAGGCGGTGTCCCAATCGTGGTGTTTCAAATGATACAAGGGTCTTCTAAAGGTGTAGTTAAGAGTATATATAAAACGGTGTTTGAAAAACGAATTAAAAGAAACAAAAGACAGTATTCGGATGGAGTGAAGATTGGAATAGGTATGCTAGCTTCTGTAGCATGTTGCAGCGTTGCATCACTTGTCGAGACCAAAAGGTTAAAAGCCCTAGGTAGGGAGGGCTTATCAAATGATCCAAATGCTATAGCTCCCATATCAGCATTTTGGTTGGTTCTGCAATTTTTTTTGCTGGGAGCAATGGAAGGTTTAGCCGGTGATGGCATCCAAGATTTTTTTGGTCATTATGCTCCAGATTCAAGGAGATATGGACCTGTATTTACCAGCTCACTTATCGGATTTGGAACAGTACTTAACATTGGATTCATATTTTTTCTGGATTACTACAGCACATCCAGATTCAATGCAAGTTGGCTTGGTGATAGTATAAACCAAAGTCGTTTGGATTCTATCTATCGAGCATATATCTTTGTGGCTCTGTTCAACTGTTTCTTCTATGCTTATGTCGCCACCAAATATTCTTATGACAATATCATAGGACTACCAGAAGAAGAAGAAGAAATAACATTCTTGGAAGTGAAACAAGATGAACCAGCAGCAGCAGGGGCAGACCAACAGAGCAACCAAGAGCAAGTGAATGTTGAGTTGCAGAAGATTTCAGTGCGTAATTAACCTGATGGTTTATCAAGAAACACCATTATGTTTTTCTAAAGAAACACCATTCGTTAAAGAGATTGTTGGAGAAGTTATGTAATCATTCCAAAGAGAAAAATTCTATGTATGGCTAACTTCTTTGACAATGGGAAGGTTCATATGTTCCATTGATGACTAGGAATCTTTGAAAATATACTAAAACAAGTTAAGTAAAGATCACTCCACTTTAACCTTTACAAGTAAAGCAAGAAATAATTTTTACTTACAACAGGGAACTTGGCATCAAGTAAACTGTTGATGGCTATTGTAATGTACATATATTAGGCCATAGATATCATAAACATAGATAGAGAGTAGACCACAAAATGACATCGATTCGCGATGAGCTTCGAAGATGGTTCTCTCCGTATCCTGAACGATTGGTCATTTTTACCTTTGGTACGTCGTCTTTTTTTTACTAATTGTCGGTGGGGCTGCCCAAGTTATTCCACTTTATGCTCTGTCTTTTCGAACAAACCAAGGTTATAAAAGCACCAAAACATTTTATACCAACCAGAGTTAATTGTGGATGCTGCTTGCGCAAGGTTAAGATAGGAAGCTGGCGGCAATTGCAACAGGAAATCATCAGATGGTGTTGCATCGGATTCATGCTGCTGGGAGTATCAATATCAGTTTATGGTTTGATCTCTTTTAAACGCAAATGGCATCAGCGTTTCCTTGTATCAGCCATTGCCATACTAATTGGTTTGCTTTGGTTTCTTTGCGGTTTCCCTTTCTACGGCCCTCGTCTTCTGCAGCCGAGCCCTCTTTCAACCATGCTACGCACATTGATCGCGGCTGCGCGGAAGAGGCATCTCAGCTGCCAACACAATTCAGAACAACTTCATCATGGAGATGAGGTAGAAAGGCCACTCCTTACAGACCATTTAGGGTGGCTCAACAAGGCTGCAGTGAAAGAATCCATGGCTGATGATGATTTACTAATTGAAGAAAAGAGATGGAGACTCTGCACTGTGAAAGAAGTAGAGCAAACTAAATTTCTTTTGAGTATAATTCCAATGTCAATGACTATCATTGTGTATGGCATGGTGAGATCTCTTGGGAATACATTTTTTGTTGAGCAGGCAAACAGCATGAATGGCGGTATCCCTAGCGTAGTTTTCCAGATGATCCAAGAGTTTTCTAAAACTACAGTCAGATTGGGGTATATAATGGTGCTTGAAAAACGAATTAAAAGAATTGGAAGACGATTCCATGATGGAGTGAAAATTGGACTTGGCTTGTTGGCCTCTATAATATGTTGCGCTGTTGCATCTTCTGTCGAGACCAAAAGGTTAAAAGCTCTGAGTAGAAATGGCATCTCGAATGATTCTAATGCTACTGCTCCCATATCAGCGTTATGGTTGCTTCCACAATTCTTTTTCTTGGGTGCAATGGAAGAATTAGCTGGTAGTGGAATCCAAGATTTCTTCGGTCATTATGCTCCAGATTCAAGGAGGTATGGACCTGTATTCACTAGCTCAATCACTGGATTTGGAACAGTACTTAACATAGGATTCATAGCCGTTCTGGATTATTATAGCAAATCTAGATTCAATGCAAGTTGGCTTGGTGATAGAATAAACCAAAGTCGTTTGGATTCCATCTATCGAGCATATGTCATAATCGCGCTGTTAAACTGTTTTCTCTATGCTCATGTTGCGGCACGATATTCTTATGAAAATATCATAGGAAAGCCAGAGGAAGAAGAAGAAATTCCATTCTTGGAAGTGAAAGAAGAAGAAGGGCAAGTGGATGTTGACATACAAAAGATGCCACTACGTTAGCCTGATGATTTATCAAAAACACATACAATCGGGTTTTATAATTCAATTAAAATTACATTTTTTGTAACCTATATTATCTATTACAGTGTGTTTGGATTGAGGGACCAATAAGGGACAGGACGGGAAATGAGGTCTTATACTGGCTAAAGGCCCATGTTTGGATTGAAAATTAAATTTGGTTCATGAGTTTTGGTCTTGGAGAAGATCCTTATAAGTCTCTCAATAAAATGGAGTACCAACAAAGTTAAAATGTTAGATGATTGCTCATGCCCATTTCATTTTATAAAGGAACCCTCTTTTCCCATCCTTTCATGTCCTTTACTAATCCTTCAAAAATTTATCCAAACACACTCTAATAATAAAGGACAAGATCCACCAATTTCCACTTACCTAGTGACAACCAAAAACCAAATCAATCCCCTTGTATATATGAATCAATATAAAGTATTTTTCTCGCTTAAATTCAATCTTCTCATGCATGCGTTACCATGAAGGTAATAACTAATCTTCAAATTCTACCTTCAAATGTCCAAAAATTAACAATGGGTAAATGTTCCTAAATCTTATCAATCTAATTATTCAAAAATTTTCGGTCTCAAAAAATTATTCAAAAATTTGGGCATTAAATCCCTTTCAGCAGCCAATAGGGGAAAAAATCAATTTGCTTTACTTCTTACGCAGGTATAATACTTTTTTTTTGAGAGAAATCGCTGGTATAATACTTAATGAACTTATAAACTTACAAATCTTTTTTAAGATCAAATTTTCTCTCTTTTCTAAAAAATAAAAAATAAAAAAATAAAAAATAAAAATTCTTTCTCTTGTTTGATTGATATACGCCAAACGGCCACAGTTGACTTGCTAGCATCCAAAGAGTCAAAGACTAATCAAAAGTAATGTCTTCATGGATTAGGCAAAGACTTGCATGCATTTTTCTTTTCTCTTACACTTTGGACTAATTTGTCCAAATTTTTTTATTAGTGACTTTTTATTGGATCAAATAAGCCGAGAGGTATGACTACAGAAATAATGGCATAAATCCCACTTTGCTCTCTTAAGTTTGTATGGACGGCCACTTTACACCTAATTTTTTTATTTTGATTAAAATGCATCCTAAAGTTTTATTTTTGTGTCACTTTGCACCCTCCGTCACGGTATGACAAACGGCTCTATCACGGTGTCCGACATGGCATACCACGTGTACCAAAAAGCGACATGTGGCACGTCACGTGTACCGAAAAATGACATGTATTACGCCATGTGTACCCAAAAGTGACACATGGCATGCCATGTGTTTCAAAAAGTGACATGTGGCATGCCACGTGCACAAAAGAATACGTGCCACGTGTCATTTTTTGTCTACGTGGCATGCCATGTCGGACGCCGTGACCGATCCGTTTGTCCTACCGGATAGAGGGTGCAAAGTGGCACAAAAATAAACTTTAGGGTGCGTTTTGGTCAAAATAAAAAAATTGGATGCAAAGTGACAATCCGTATAAACTTAAGGATGCAAAATGGTATTTATGCCCAGAAATAATAATACTTAATGAACTTATAAACTTATAAATTTTTTTAAGATCAAATTTTCTTTCTCTTGTTTGATTGATATACGCCAAACGGTCAAAGTTGAATTATAAACTTACTTATAAGGTTGCGTTTGTTCGTGGAAAGTAGTGGGAAAGTGTGGTAAGTTAGATAGGAAAAATAACTTTCCCATGTTTGGTTGGAGGAATCTAGTTTTAGGTGGGAATGTCATTCCCATCACTTTACCACTTGAGTGGGAAAGTGGTGGGAATGACATTCCCATCTAAAAGGGTGGGAAAGTTCACTTTCCCAGGAAAGTGTTACTCTTTTTCCCTTGTCTTTTTTTTATATTCTCGAAATTTATTAACTTTCCCATGTTAACCAAACATGGTAATCATATTCCCACAAAAATAAAAAATTATACTTTCCCACTAAAATAATATTCCTAGAAAAGTGTGAATGACATTCCCACGTGATACCTAAGATACCACGAACCAAACATAACCTAAGGACTAAGAAGACCAAAACTGTGGTTTTGATTATTTTAGTAGTCATAATCATAAATTGAAGACGTCCATAACCTCACATTTTCCTCTTTATAACAATCCTGCCTAATTCCAAACACGGTTAGCCTAAAATGAAAAGCGAAAAATCAAATGTAGGTCAAGTGTAAACTTCTTGGATATTAATAATGTCGTTACTTACTATTTTGCAAGAAACAAACAAAAGTGTAAACTTCTTGGAAGTTTTTTTTTTCTTTCTTTCTTCTTTCTTTTCCCAGAAAACTTCTTGGAAGTTAATTAGAAATTGGATGAAAATAGAGTTTTCAAGCTCAAAACGTGGCTGAGTTACTATAAAATTAAAGCTCAGCTCAGCAACGAGAATTTATAAAATTCAAGCGAAGGGTACTGTTTTATCTCTGCTAAGCTAGCTGTGTTAGAACTTGAAAGTACTGTATTTTCTTCTTCCTTGCATGAACTGCAAGCAAAGCTCAAGCAAGCTGAATCAGGTGGGTTTTTCTCTGGTCTGTGTGCAGACAACATTTGTGGAAGCAAAGTAGAGAGAATACAAGATGAGAATATATGATGAACTCCGAATATGGTTCAGATTCCCTGAACGACTTGTCGTTTTCACTTTCGGTATGTTATCTCTCAACTCTGATCATTTTCTTATATGTATTAATTTTCATATACACACCATATAAACTATTTAAAAATTAAAAGCAGTGCTAACAAGTTAAGGAGCTAGAGGTAGCTTGTTGACCTATATCTATGTCTCTGCTGAAATTAATTTGTTTGGTCATGTTGTGTGTTATATAGGTCTGCTTTTTAGCAAGGGCTTGATGTTTTATGTGCTACAATACCTGATGACATTCCTCACAGATTTCTGGAATTTGAAACTAAAACAAGCTTTAGCAATTGTCAATCTTCATGATGGTCTAAGAAATATGTTGCAGATACATGTTGCTTTCTGCATAGATGCTTGCCTTGGTTACCGATGGACGTTGATTCTCTCTAGTCTTCTATATTCATCTGTAAGATTTTCTTTCCATCCACAATGATTTTTGCTCCAACATAAACTTATTTAATCTTACATGACTCTTCAATTGTGATAAAACCTTGCATCGCTCTTCTAGGGACTTTTCCTCTTAGCATTCTCAGTGCCTCAATATTTTTTCGACAATGTCAAAGTGTGTCCAGTGGGGAAAGGCCAGTGTTTTAAAAAGCTGAAACATACACCTTTCTGGGGAGGACTTGCTTTGCTGATTCTGGGTGGGGCTGCCCAAGTTATTCCCCTTTACTCCCTGTCTTTCGAACAAACCAAGACTATAAAAGCACCAAAAGATTTTGTACCTACAAGAGTAAATTTTGGATGTTGCTTGCGCAAGGTTTATATAGGAAGTTGGCGGCAAATGCAACAAAGCATCATTAGATGGTTTTGCATTGGATTCATGATGATGGGAGTCATAATATCATTCTGCGGTTTTATCTTTTTAGAACCCAAATGGCATCAGTTTTTCCTGATATCAGCCATTGCTATAGCTATTGGTTTGCTTTGGTTTATTTGTGGTTTCCCTCTCTATGGTCCTCGTCATTTGCAGATAAGTCCTCTTTTAACTTTGCTACGTGCATTGGTAGCTGCAGTGCGGAAGAGGCGTCTCAACTACCAAGGAAACTCAGAACTACTTCATCATGATGATGGGGAAGAAAAACTAACCCTTACAAACCATCTTGGGTGAGTTGCTCTATGCCTTTTAGTTTTTGTTCATACTTCATGGCAATGGTTGAATGTACCGTTAATTATTGATAGTTTCCCTAATTTTAGGTGGCTTAACAAGGCTGCTGTAAAGTCCCTGGCCGATGATAATTTAATGCCAGATATAAATAGATGGAGACTCTGCACAGTGAAAGAAGTAGAGCAAACAAAACTTCTGTTAAGTATCATCCCAATGTCTCTGACTTTCATCGCGTATGGCATGGTGAAATCTCTTGGCAATACCCTATTTATTTTGCAGATAGACTACATGAAAGGCGGTATCCCATTCGTGGTGTTTCAACTGATCCAAGAGGTTTCTAAACGTGCAGTTAATAGTATATATAAGATGGTGTTTGAAAAACGAATTGAAAGAAACAAAAGACGATATTCTGATGGAGTGAAGATTGGAATAGGTATGTTGGCTTCTGTAGCATGTTGCGCTGTTGCATATGCGGTCGAGACCAAAAGGTTAAAAGTTTTAAGTAGAGAGTACATGTCAAATGATCCTGATGCTATTGCTCCCATATCAGCATGGTGGTTGATTCTGCAATTCTTTTTTCTGGGAGCAATGGAAGGTTTAGCCGGTGATGGCATCCAAGATTTCTTCGGTCATTACTCTCCAGATTCAAGGAAATATGGACCTGTATTTACTAGCTCAGTTATCGGATTTGGAAAAGTGCTTAACATAGGATTCATATATATTCTGGATTACTATAGCAAATCCAGATTCGATGCAAGTTGGATCGGTGATAGTATCAACCAAAGTCGTTTAGATTCTATCTATCGAGCATATGTCATGGTCGCTCTGCTCAACTGTTTTTTCTACGCTTATGTCAGCACCAAATATTCTTATGACAATATCATTGGGAGACCAGAAGAAGAAGAAGAAATACCATTCTTAGAGGTGAAACAAGATGAAACAGCAGGGGCAGACCAACAGAACAACCAAGCGCAAGTGAATGTTCAGTTGATCAAGATTTCGGTGCGTAATTAACATGATGATTCATCATCAAGAAATCGCCATTATGTTTTTTAGTTTATGCAACATTATGTTAGTGTACATGTATTGGAATAGGAAAGAGATTGTAGGACTAGGAAAGTGGGCTTGGATGTAAAGTTTTTGTTAATATATGAGAGAGTGAAAGAGATAATTTTGTTAAATGTAATTAACTATTGAAAAATTGTTGGACAAGCAGTGTAATCATTCCCTGAGAGAAAATTTATTTGAATGTAGCATTTTTCTATTCCTAAACCCACATTGTGGGTCCTAGGAGATGTTCCTGATACATTGGAAACATTACAATTAAAGGGGAGGGGAAGGAATGGCAAGGATTCAAACCCCAACCATGGTGAACTTTTGAGATCTTGATCATTAGACTAAATCTTCAAGTTCAAAACAAGTCTATATGTGTGTGTGCTAGTTGCTACTGTTTTTATTTTTTAACAAAACAAGTCTTTGAAATAATGGTTGAAACTGAATCCATTTTAACTTTTCATTACAAATTAACTTGGCAATATTTGTCATTAAGCTGATTATTAATTATGTCTCAATAAACCTAAAAGGTTACTAAAAATAGCCTGCATGCAATTTTTTTCTTCCAAATTGAATTGAGGAAAAAAGGCTAGGGTTTCTACAAAAATAATACTTCCGGAATGTTCTTACTCTTGTTTGATTTATAAATAATATTGTTAAATCAGAGTGTAGGGTGGGAGATCAGAGAGTTGGGATGGGCTATTTGCCATCTTATATTTGTAATCCTTCACCTACATAAATGAAATTATAGCCTCTGCTTTGAATTCAAAAAAAAAAAACTTCATAAATGAAATTATAGCCTCTGTTTTGAATTTTTTTTTTTCAAAAAATAAAAAAACTATAGGGCTAAGAAGACAAAGATGATTTGATTAATAATAATAATAATAATAAATATAAATGAAGAAGACGTCAATACCCTTAGATTTTCTCACTTATTACAGTCGTAGGATATATGGAGTACTTAACAACAAAATTACAAAGGAAAGGAAATGTTGAGGCCCAATAATGTAATGGCCCAACTTGGAACTTCGAGTGACCTGCAAAAGAGTACTAAACTGTAAGAAAAGGGATCCTTCGGGTGGACGGAGGAGACCCTCTCCAACTGTCAAATCATGATCCCTTTGTGTACAATGAGCTAGTTATAAAGCTTTAAATGACCAACAAGTGGTTGGTTCAAGTGGTTTGGCACTTGTTCCCCTTAAGCAAGGTCTCGGGTTCGACTCTTGTGAATGGAAAAAATCATTGTTGGGAGAGCTTTACCCCCAAAGTGGGCCAACCCGGCTCGAACAAGGTTAACTTGTAAATATACCAAAAAAAAAAAGCTTTAAATGTGATAAAATAAAAGATTATGAGTTATCATACCTTTTGTGGGATTATGCAAGAAACTGAAAGTTGATGCTAAGCAGAGCCACATGTAGATCATTGTCTTATCTTGGCTTTGGTCGTTGTTTATGGACTCCTCCATAATACATTAATTATGATTTGTCCTTAAAAATTGCAGTATTAGGAGGGAATTTTCAGCACTTGTCTGCCCAATATAAGACCCGTTTCTCGCCTGCCTCACTTGACTTCAATTCCCAATTCCTCCATATAACAGGATAGTGAGTTTGATGTTGTGTGGCATTGGAGTGTTGGTTGTAGTAGTCTAGTAGAGAATAATAGTTTTTTTTTTTTTTAATATTTACAAATTAATCTTATTTGAATCGGATTATCCCATTATGGAGGTAAGACTCTTCGCATTTTTTAGGCATAATGTGGAAGCTCAAATGGGGTTTTATAAGGCTTATAACTTAACTTATAAGTGTTATTTGAGTTATATGAGGTATTGAGCTTTTGTATTTGATGATATTGGCAAAGAAAATGGGCAAGAGCTTTAGGATCTTGTGGGCTTTGTTTGCTTCGGGGCTATCAAATATTGGCCTCTAAGATGCTAAAACAAGGAAACTGTAGGAATCTTCAAAATGTGCTAAATCAAGCAAAGATAAATTCTTACCTACAACTGTTACCCCCAAAAGTAAACAATTATTTTCAGAGAGAGAGAACGGTGACTTGAATAATGGAAAACAAAATACAAATGCAGTTCATGTGTAACCCTGATCTGCTAGCTCTGTTAGAACTTGAAAGTTGAAAATTGAATGCTCATGTATTTTGCTTCTTCCTTGAACAATACATGCATAGATGCTTGCTTTGGTTACAGAAGGATGTTGATCCTTTCTAGTGTTTTATACTCTGCTGTAAGTTTTTCTTTTTGCACAATATTTCACCCCTAAATTACTTTCCTTTGGCCATTGGGCATTTGACCTGGTGGTAGAATACGTACTAGCTAGGGTTCAAATTTCCTTTCTTATTCCGTAAATCAATTATTGTACGTACAGGGACTTGGCCTCTTAACATTCTCAGTGCCTCGATACTTTTTCGACAAGGTAAATAGGTGTCCTTCGAAGGAAGTCGATTGTTTTGACAAGTTGAAACATACACCTTTCTGGGAAGGATTAGTTTTGATGGTTCTAGGTCGGGCTGCCCAAGTTATTCCCCTTTACTCCCTGTCTTTCGAACAAACTAAGGTTGTAAAAGCACCAAAAGATTGTGAACCAGTAAAAGTAAAATTTGGATGCTTCAAATTCAATGTTAAGATAGGAGGCTGGCGGCAATTGCAGCAGCACATCTTGAGATGGTTTTGCATCGGGTTCATTTTGCTGGGAGCCATAGCATCATTTTTTGGTTTTATTTCTTTTGAAAAAAGATGGCGTCAGCATTTACTGGTATCAGCCATATCTGTAGTAATTGGTTTGCTTTGGTTTCTTTGTGGTTTCCCTTTCTATGGTCCTCCTCAACTACAACCAAACCCTCTTTCATCTATGCTACGTGCATTGATTGCTGCAGCGCGGAAGAGGCATCTAAATTACCAAAAAAATTCACTACTTCATCATGGTGAAGGGGAAGGGGAAGAAAACTTGCCCCTCACAAACCATTTTCAGTGAGTTGCTCTCTGTCCAGCTTATTCTAATTGATTGATTTATGGCTTATTAGCCTTTTTGCCCCTTGAATTATATGGATCCAAGGACAATTTGCCCCTGAGCTTTCCAAATTCAGGACAATTTGCCCCCTGAGTTTTCCAAATTCAGGACAATTTGCCCCCTCCGTTAAGAATAACTAAAATGTCTTGAATTTGAGAAGTTCAAGGGGCAAAATGTCATGAATTTGGAAAGTTCATGGGACAAAACATCCCAAAAAGACTAATAAGTATCATTGATTTAAGATTGGTTCATTGTGTTGTTTGATAATATACCTTTAATATAGGTGGCTTAACAAGGCTGCAATAAAAGATCAGTCCATGGCCGATTATGATTTAATGATGGAAGAAAAGAGATGGAGACTCTCTTAAATAGAGCAAACAAAGCTTCTCTTAAGTATCATTCCAATGTCTCTGACCTTTATTACGTATGGCATGGTGAAATCTCTTGGAAATACCTTCTTCATTGAGCAGGCAAATGGAATGAGTGGTGGTGTCCCAGTTGTAGTGTTTCAGATTATCCAAGAAAGTTCTAACATTGCAGCCACAACTGGGTATAAAATGGTGATTGAAAGACTAATTAAAGGAACTAAAGGACGATATTCGGATGGAGTGAGTGAAGATTGGACTAGGTATGCTGGTTTCTATGGTATGTTGCTCTGTTGCATCAGCGGTCGAGACCAAAAGGTTAAAAGTTCTAAGTCGAGATGGCAAATCAAATGATCCAGAAGCTATTGCTCAAATGTCAGCGTTTTGGTTAGTTTTGCAGTTCTTTTTCCTAGGTGCAATGGAAGGACTAGCTGGTACTGGCATCCAAGATTTCTTCGGTCATTATGCTCCAGATTCAAGGAGATATGGACCTGTATTTGCTAACTCAGTAACCGGATTTGGAACAGTTTTTAACCTAGGCTTCATATTCATCCTGGATTACTATAACAAGTCCAGATACCATTCAAGTTGGCTTGGTGATAGTATAAACCAAAGTCGATTAGATTCTATCTATCGAGCATATGTTATAGTAGCCCTATTAAACTGTTTGATCTATGCTTATGTCGCCACGCGATTTTCTTATGATAATATTATAGGAAAACCAGAAGAAGAAGAAATACCATTCTTGGAAGTGCAAGAGAAAACACCATCAGCGCAAGTGGAAGAAAAAACATCAGCAGAAGACCAGCAGATTCAATTGCAGAAGATTCCAGTGCGTAGTTGATGATTTATCAAGAAACGCCTTTATGTTTTCTATAGAAGTCTAAGCAAGATTTGGTTCTTTGTAAGTCTTAAAAACATATAAATACTATTGGGATTTCTACTCCAATTAAAATTACAATTTTTGGTGGCACAAAACCGTGGATGGCATGCCTTTCATGAACTAGTATATTACCATTATCCGAGGTCATATAACCACAAAATCACCAATTTCCAAAATCTCCACAACCTCATTTACCAATCAATCCCCCGTATATTAACCAATATGAAGTATTTTTCTCGCTTTTCAATCTTCTCATGCATGTATTACTAATGAAGGTAATAATTAATCATCAAATTCTACCTTCAAATGTTAAAAAAAAAATAACAATGGGTAAATGTTCCTAAATCTTATCAATCTAATTATTCAAAAATTTGGGGCATTAAATCCCTTTCAGCAGCCAATAGGGGAAAAAATCAATTTGCTTTACTTCTTACGCAGGTATAAGAACCCAACCACCACAGAGATGCCAACAATTGCCACAGGAACGGCCCAGTATTGCTTTGTCAACTCCAGAGCCTTCTTAGAGAAATTTCTGGTTTCTTTCTCGAAAATTTCAAGTTCTGGGATGATTGGAGAGGATGTGTCAAGCTCACCAATGCAGAAGTCCTGCAGGAGCTCTTTTGCACTTTTGCTATGTCCAGCATCTTCAAAATCATCTGTGCCATCTTTCGCTGCAAGGAAATTATCGGGAGAATGTCATTTATGGAATTATCATAATGTGAAAAGGACACTCTCAACTCCAAAATATAGTAAGAAAAATTATCAGTCAAAATGCATAAGATTATTACCTGTTGCAGCAAGCACTACATCATCACCTCCAGGATGCTCATCCAAATAAGAAGTAACATCATACACCTATATTAAAGGAAAACAAAAAAACCTGTCTATCATCAATCAAGCAAATATATAAGGGAATGCAGTTCATGTCACTTATATAAGACATGATGGAATAACATTTTCGAGCCCTTCTTAAGAGGGACATGTAGCATAGATAGACGACTGTACCATACAAGTTGTTAAGTGCAATTCATCATGTACAACCACAATCTAGAGTACACACAACTAAACTGATCCGAACATTGTTAATCATTACAAACATCTACAATGACTTCTAAATACCAATGGGTGCCGCGGCGCACAATGTCAAGTTGCATCCTACAAGTCAAAGCTGTTAAAATTAGCATATATATTCTTGAACCTAAATGAATCTTGATCAGGCAAAACCCAAATTCAATCAGGTGGATGAACTATGACCTCGTTGCTAGCATCTTTAGTAGTATTGACATGACAAAATTGAGCCATTAGATGAAGTCGAATCAAGAGGCAATATGAATTACAAATACAGTTACACAAAACCATAATCATTCCCTTCAAGCATAATAATTGGCCATTATTGCAAATCGAAAACTTGGGTTTTGCTAATCTTATCTAACCCCTTTTGCCCCACAACTAAAGGCCTAAGCTTTGCATAGTTTCAACCCAAAGATTGCTTTGAACTTGCCGTAAACAAAAATCAGAACAAAAAACAGATCCATTCAAAAAGCATAGTTCATATTCAGGTAAGAACAGAATCCCAAACTCCTCTGAACTGTTGCGTTCAAAAGTCAAATCAAATAACCAAAAACAGGGCAAAACCATAAACCCACGGAGATTGAATGAGTTAAACAGATCTGATAAGCAAAATCTTAGAGACCCAACAAAGAAAAAAGAAGGAAAAATAAAATACCTTGCCATCAACAACGATCCAGCAATCCTCCTTAGTGTTATGCTGGGAGACTTCTTGCATGGAAATAAGCTTTGTAAGAGTTGGCATGCTTGAAATTTTTTTTTTCTCTTTTTTTCTTAGGTTTGGGTCTGCTCCAGAATTTTTTGGCGCCTGCCTCGGGGCTGCAAAGGAAGATATTTGTATACAAATGGAGCGTGGCGGGCACCCTCCCGTCTCCTTTACTTGTTCAATACTTAATTGAAAGAGGGCGCAGCCAAAGCCAAACCAAACCAGGGACAACAAAACCACCAACCCTATTGATATATTAGCCGCGTCAGGTCAAGTTTACGGGTCAGGCCACATTCTTTTGACGAAGAAAGAAATGGGTAGTTATTTTTGTCGTGGACCATGGTTGGGCCTTTGTCAATTTGGTCCACTTGAATTCAATTTAGTCTTTCGGGCCATCCATGGCTCTAGTATTTTTAGGGCTAAGGTAAACAAGACCAATTTCCTATTGAAATAATTACATTTGATTGAATTTCTTATTTCTTTTCATTTTCATGCATGCTACTTACCTATATTCTTATTTTGCATGGCGGGTTGCAAAATTTGTTGTTACAAAGATTAATATAGTGGAACCAACTGGGTCGAGTATGGTCCTCAAGGGGACATTTTAAGAGGTGGAAGGTCCCGTGTTTGAAACCTGGGATGGACGGGGTGAGATTATGGGAAAAGAGAGACATACCTCCTATTGTGTAGTCCATTTCAATATCATATTCATTAGTAAAAGAAAAAAAAAGGTCGAATAGGATGAGTTCGATACATCATATCCCGTAAATAAAAAGCAGGGTTCAAGTCTTCTTATTAGTGGAGAAAATAGTATGAAATAGTTTTCCTTTATTTAGAGTCGAACACTACTTAAACACTACTTAACTTCATATTGGATTCTATCTGAGTTTACCTTTATTTAGAGTCGAACACTATTTAACTTCAAATCATTCGGGCTCGATGTGATTATTATTTATTAGATTCCATGAAATGATTAATTAAGGGTGGAATTCTAGTTCTAATTAAAGACACATGATCACACTATAATAATAGCATAAGGAATTTATTTACTAACAAATTTACTTACGTTACGCTCCATAAACATACAAAAAGCAATCAATTACAATCCCAATTCCCAACTCACACATAGAGATCAAAGAGTTTTCACAATAAGGAAAAAGAAAGAAGTTTCGTTAGTACTTTTTTTAGTGTATGGATTATGTCTTTTAGAACCAAAAAGGTAAAGTGACGGGGGCCAGATAACAAAATTCTGTTCCAATTTGTTGAGTTTGGAAACAAAACAATCAAGAACAGAACAATCACAGGCATACTTTCCAATTGCGTCATTTAGAAACCATCTTTTAGTTCCTGCAATTTCCCTTGCAATGTTAATTTACCCATGGAAACGATAATGGCATCATCTCCTTGGGTTTTGGCCTTACTTCCCGCAACAAAAACCATCAAAATCAAGGTATATTCTTGCAATTCAATATTAATTTCACCAGTCAGTTACCATATTCATTATTCTTTGATGAGAATTAAGTTACCACCTGTGTTCTTTAAGTTTCACCTGCCCAAAACTCCAAATTTATCCTGAAACAAATTTTTTTTCCAGTTTTCTTTCCAATGGGTCACTCAAGAACTCTGCCATTAATCCTGTTTTCAGTTTTTCTAAATTTTGCTGTTACTACCATTTCCTTGGCTTGCTCTAAGGGACAATGCAAGGTTTATTTACTACCCTAGTACTTTTCTTTTATGATACTTTGCTTAAGTTTTTTGCCTTTTGTTTTAATGGTGTTTTTGGTTATAATTGTAGCTCCTAGATGAATGTTTATTTAATGAAGACTGTCAACCTGGGTTGTCCTGTTTTTCTTGTTCTGAAGATTTTCATGGTTCAAGGTGTGTCCGATCAACAGCTACGAACCAATTCAAGCTTTTGGTAAAGTTTTCTTTAAGGTTTCATGAGTTCTAAGTTTGGTTTTTTTAAGGTTTCATGAATTCTTGTTGGAGTAAAGGAATTTGACTGACATATTTGATTTCTGCCAGAACAATTCTTTACCATTCAACAAATATGCATTTTTGACAACTCATAATTCATTTGCCAACGATAGAGAGCCGCTTCATACTGGAATTCGGCTTACCTTTATAAATCAAGAAGACACTGTGACACAACAGTTGAATGTAAGACCATTTTTGGTGTTCAATTGTTCATTACCCTATTTCTTTAACTTGAACTCTAGGTGATTGATTTCTCTTATTAAAAGTGTATAATTTACAGAATGGGGTTCGAGCATTGATGTTGGATACCTATGATTTTAAAGGCGACATATGGTTGTGTCATTCTTTTAAAGGAAAGTGCTTTGACTTTACTGCATTTGTAAGTAATTCAGACATATCCCATTATTTTCAGGCAGAGAACTATTTACATTTCCAGTTTGGATCCAATTGAAGCAGGAACAAAAATGTAAAGGTTAATATTATCAGACAATAATTTTTTGGATAAGGAAAGTCATGGTAATACTGACAAGTTGGTCTTTTTTTTTTCCATAGGGGCTTGCTATTGACACTTTCAAGGAAATAGAAGCCTTTTTATCAGCAAATCCATCAGAAATTGTGACATTGATCCTAGAAGATTATGTTGAGACCCCAAATGGGTTATCAAAAGTTTTTAAAGATTCAGGCTTGATGAAGTACTGGTTTCCGGTTTCGAGTATGCCTCAAAATGGTCAGGATTGGCCTTTAGTTAAGGATATGGTTTCTAATAATCAAAGGCTTGTTGTTTTCACTTCAAAGAAGTTTAAGCAAGAAAGTGAAGGAATAGCATATCAGTGGAACTACATGGTTGAAAATCACTGTAATGCCACTACCTCAGTTACTCAAAGTTACTTTATCAGAAAATTGTAACATAATTTTTCTCCCTTGATAACATTGACATACTTTTGTCCTTAATTTCAGATGGAGATGCTGGTCAGCAGACAGGAAAATGTAGTAACCGTGGAGAGTCAGCATCGCTCGATGACAAAACAAAATCTCTGGTTTTGATTAATCAGTTTCACTCAATCCCAATCAAAGAGATGACTTGTAAAGACAATTCAGCTGATGTTCTTAGTATGCTTGATACATGCTATGGGGCAGCAGGCAACCGGTGGGCTAACTTTGTAGCAGTTGACTATTATAAGGTAAAAACTTCACCACATTCAATATCCTGCTCTTAAATATGAGTATTTTCATAGTTCCAAATGAAGTTTTTGCTTGGGATTATTTGTTGCAGAGAAGTGATGGAGGAGGAGTGTTTCAAGCTGTTGATAAATTGAATGGAAAGTTGTTGTGTGGCTGTGATGATGTACATTCATGCGTGGTAAGCTCCTTTTTTTTCATCGGGTATCTAGAGTTTTGCTCTGACTAATCTGGATTCGAATGTAAGAATTCACGTTGATATTGAACTAGTAAATAGATGCCTCTTCTTGGGGTAGTGTCCACACACAGTATATAGGTAACCCCATGCTGTTTTCAGCTATTCATTTTCCATATTGGGGCACATTGATTAATAGATGCCTCAAAATGGATAAAAAGCATGTATAAGCCTATTGACTATTGACAAATCCATGTCCATCTGACATTTGTACACAAGCCTGAGAACCATAACAAGAAACTCTGATATTAGGAAGCAAAGCATTATCTGCAGAAGGGAGCAAATAAGTCAACTATAGCATGTGCTCAACATAATAGTTCCCTGAGCCCCTTTTTTGTTCTAAAAGAAGATCATAATATTCATTCTTCAAATGAGTAAAACTTCCCACCTACTTCGTTGTTGTTAATGCCCTTCTGCTTTTTGCATGCTTTGAAGCCCAAAAAAGCCACCAATCAATGAGTTTTTTTAGTCCCAAGTCCAAGTTCAGCAGGAAATACTAAAGCCTCAAAGCCTTACCAATTCCAAGACTCAACATAATGACAAAGTAATTGCACTGGGCTCTTTTTAGTGCAGCAATTGCTTCAAATCTTAATTTTTGACAAATGGGTTGCTGTAAATATGCCTAGTTCTCTCATTTCTTGTATGTATCATTCGATTCTGAAGTTAAAAAAGACTTGTTTAATTGTTTTCATTATTTTTTCTTGCTTGCAGCCTGGTTCATCATCAGCAACATGTTCTCATTAAGAACTTATTATAAACAGGAAACAGTAGTCTGAACTCTGAAGTGTGTAAAAGTTGTTGCAGTAATAGATAAATGCAGAGTTTTGTGATATGAGCAAAGCCAATATAGCCTGACAAGGAGGATCAATTGTCAACTTGTTTAAAGTTTTAAACTCAATGAATAGCTTTTAAAACTGGTTTGCAGTTTTCACATGAAGATTTTCAATCACCCCAATTTCATTGGCTTTGTGTCAGTGCATTATTGAATATAAGCTATAGACTCCTAGAATAGCATATTCTCCTATTGGTTTTGAAATCTGGCTCAAGAAAGAAGAAAAGCAATAAAAATATTGTTAAAGTGAGTCGAATTTTGACTCTTGCTAGCCAAGCTTAGCAGATCAGTCCAATGGGGATATAATAATTTGACTAAAAGGATTTTCAGGGTTTCAAGTTTCAACTTCAAACCATTGGCAAACCTTGTTAGATGCAAAAGAAATTGATTTCCAGCTCAAACAAAAGAGAAAGGACTGTTTATTAATCTCAGTCAAAGCTTCACTCTTGTGAAATTAATTCTAGGACTTGGTAGGTAGCATATTCATTCCTTGGATCTTAAATGAAGCATGTGAGGTATATCACATGCTAGCAATCTCTAGATATACAAATTAATGAAGTCTATTAGGATCTAGCATTATAATTTAGGGTAAAGGATTGACCAAAAACATATGCTTATGTAAGCTAGATATAAGATCATAGTGGGGTTTTCTAATTTTTCTTAGTTACCATTTTTTCTGTTTATATGGTTCGGATCTTGATTATTACTAGAACTAAGAGTCTAATACTCTATCAACCGGCAAGTTGATAACGAGTTATCAGAATCAGAATTGGACCAAGTTTGGTTATATCATCAGATCATTTCTGCAAAAATGCAATCAACCCAATGAAAAGTGGATTGGCCTGCCAAGTTTTTCCAAAAACCAATGGAGAAACATTTACCCAAATGGTTAAAAATTTAATGACTTGCCTTTTTAGCTTACCCATTTATGGTTATTTCCAAAACTAAGCCAGACTGGATTAGCTTGCCTAGTAAAGGCTGGACTCAAACAAACAAGTACTATAAGGAAAAAAAAAAAAAAAAAAAAACCCAATCATAAAAGCACTGAAACTTATCTTAAATGGTGAAAAAGAATTCATAAGCTCTCCATTGAGTTTGCTTGAGGAGTGGAACATATTGTAAGTTCTTATGTTATTATTATTACTATATTGTCTATCTTTCTTCTCCAAATTATTAACTCAATTAGGATATATTCCAAAGAATCTTGTTTGTGTTTGATAGATCTCATAAGTCATAATGCAATATATTTTTAATTAATAATTAATAATCATGTTTATATATACTATATAGTTTTTTTTTTCTTGACATATGTCTAGTGGTTTATGCTTTTGAATTTTGACATAATTTTTTGTATGTAACTATTTACAATTTCTTTTTGAATCTTTTTATTTTATATAATAGTAAAAATCAAAACAGAAGTAGAAGGCAGAATGTGTATATATAGCATAGCATAGGCAGAGTGAAAACAATTTACTAGTAGGGTTTTTTAGATATAAAATACTATAGTTTTGTTTTTTTCACATTTAAAGAAGGGGTGAAAACAACAAGAGAAGAAAAAAAGGGAAAAAAAGTAAAAAACCTAAAGAATTTGTTGGTTTGTCCAAGAAAAAAATACTTTAGAAAAAAAAGTGGATAGTGAAAGAGGCAAGTTCAAGATGGATGGGGGAAAGGGAAACACAGTAGCAATCAGTTAGAAAGCAGCAGAAGGAAGAAGAATGAGAGGGAGGGAGCAAAGGGCAAAGGCATTGATAAATCACATCAAAGTAAATAGAGAAAAAAGAATATTATATTATAGTACTCCCTCCGTTCTGAATTGAATGATCACGTTCGACTTTTTGGGTCAAATAAAGTCATTTTTTTATCATTAATTATTACAAAAATATAATTTTTTAAAATACACTTTAAAACTTAAAATTTTTAATTGCATATAAATTTTTCATAAATAATGGTTTGTTTGATCCAAAAAGTCAAACGTGACCATTGAGTATAAAAAAAAAACAAACAAATGCACGTGAGGGACTGGGCTGACATATTTTTCCCACACGGGGCTTTGCAGTTTGGCCCCTGTTGCAGTCTTGCTGCTACATCTGCATAATTTGCATGTATAATGTAATAACATATTATCCATTCACCCACTCTCCATGGCTTGTTTTGCCCACCAAGTCAATTTTGGCATCAATCATCCATTGGAAACTTTTCGCCCTATTTCTCTGCATTGGATGCCAAAGTAATAAGTTTCTAATGCTTGAATGTTATCGGTTTTAACTTTGTCTTAGCAAAAGAACACGTATTAATCATTGAATCAAATGTTCGGATTAAGGGATTTTTTTTATCGGTTGGTTTGAAAGATTACTTGAACAAGATATTTATGAAGAGTATATAGTACAGAAGTCAATAGTACAGTTAATAATTTTTCCAAAGATGGTTCCTATCAAGTTTATTGGCACCCACTTCTATGAACTATCTTTTTTGCCAGTTCATGATATTCCTTTTTAGCACATTACATTACAAAAATGCTCCAAGAACAAGTGAAAAAAGCAAAGAAAATGATCATTTCACTCTCTCAGAGAGTATAAATGACAATGGTACCAAGGGTCTTTTTCCCTTGTTATATGGCATATGTTTTAGAATAGAAAGAATAATAATAAAAAAAAATTCTCTTGGTGGTGTGTTGCATTGGGGTCATCATTCAATTCAAAGCTTTGAACTCCCAACAGGACTTCTGTCATTTAGCCCTTCATCAAGTACAACATAAATTGGGCAAGTTTTCCAATATTTGGTGTCACATCATAAACATCCTGAGGTTAAATTGTGTTCCAAGTGATTTGAGTGGAACCCTGCCAAATAGTTGGGCACAAAAGGTCAGCCTAATGAAGAGTTGGAGCAACATAAGAAACATGCTTTGTTAATTGTAATAACAACCCATTTCTTGGTTTGATTTCAATGTTTTGAATTGGATTAACAAGTTACTTGTTGGACTATATTTTAGAGAAAAAGATCCTGCAATTAATGGCTGCAGTGATTCTCTGTTTTTAAGATTAAAGTCTTGAAGTCTTTATTATTACATTTATTACTCTACATTCAGATTTATAGATAATAGTAGGGGGGGCTTATTAGGTAGGGGTGCATGGTTTTGGCCTATTTAGCATTGCCCTTTTGTCTTTCTCTCTCTCTTTATCTATTGCCCCAACTTTGTTGTAGTTGTCAAGGCACATACCTCTTAACATTCTTAAAAGCCTGAACCAAGCCATACCATATTTGCAGCACTCTTCCTTTGAGTTTTTTCTTGGGAGCATCAATGGCAGTCTTGGTGTTGCTAGTGGCTTTTTGGCTTGTTGCTTTGGCCTTGTGTTTTTGCTTTGCTTTGTTGAAATGGAATGAGATAAGATATAGTACAAGGAATGGCTTGCCTCCAGGAACAATGGGTTGCCCAGTTTTTGGTGAGACTACTGAGTTTCTCAAACTTGGACCAAACTTCATGAAAAAGCAGAAAGCAAGGTATGTATTCTCAAGTTTTGGTTGACATCTAAATGTGACACTCTTTTACTTCTTGTTCCTTTTTTTTAACTGTAGCAAGTTACACAGTTAAAGATATTTAGCATGAAAAAAGAAGCATATTTTAGTTTGAATCATTACTTTTGTTAACTAGGAAACTTCCCTTTTCCTTGATTCAAAATATAGTCATTGCATGAAACAAGTTTCCTAGTTGAAAATCTGCAACATTTTGTTTTGACAGATATGGAAGTGTATTCAAGACTCACATATTGGGATGTCCTACTATAGTTTCCATGGATCCACAGCTCAATAGATACATACTTTTGAATGAAGGCAAAGGACTTGTTCCAGGGTATCCACAATCCATGCTTGATATATTAGGGAAATGCAACATTGCAGCTGTGCATGGCTCTGCTCACAAGCTTATGAGAGGGTCAATGCTGTCTCTCATTGGCCCTCTTGTCATCAAAGATGAGCTGCTACCGAAAATAGACAAGTTTATGAGATCTTTCCTTCACAACTGGAGTGGAAAAACCATTGACATCCAAGACAGAACCAATGAGGTCTGCATAATAATAAAATCATGACATAAAGTTTAGGCAAATATATATTTCCCTAATGCCACATTGTCTGATTTTCTTGTTTCTGTTTTAGATGGCGTTATCGGTATCTTTCAATCTAATTGTTGGCAAGGAATCAACTTCCCTATATGAGATTTTCAAGCCAGAGTTTGACAAGTTGTTTATAGGATCATTATCCTTGCCTATAAACATTCCAGGGGCAAATTACCATCAGGGTTTCCAGGTATACTAATTATCAGTTTAAAAATATTCTATTTTTGACCATTTTTCATAAAGGGTCTTGACCAATGTTTTCAATTATGGGATGATTCTATCAGGGAAGGAAAAAGATTGTCAAAATGTTGAAACAGATCATGGTGGAGAGAAGAGCTGCCTCTGCAATACCCCATGATGACATGCTTCACCGCCTTTTACATAGTGAAGACTCGAAGTATAATCTCACTGATGAAGAGATAATTGATCAAATTATCACTATCTTATACTCTGGTTATGAAACTGTATCAACTACTTCAATGATGGCCATCAAATATCTCCATGATCATCCTCAAGCACTTCAAGAACTAAGAGTTTGTGACATTTTTTCGCCCTGCTTGAATTCTGCTATTATTTTCATGATTAAAAGTTTAATTTGATTATGATTTTGCTTGTATAGGAAGAGCATATGGCTATCAGAGAAAAGAAAAAACCAGGAGAGGCAATTGACTGGAATGATTACAAGGCTATGAACTTCACTAGAGCTGTGAGCAATATTCAAAACATTTTCACCTTCTAATCTGTTATTAATAATGTTTAATTTAATAACTTTTTCCATTTATGCAGGTAATCTTTGAAACATCAAGGTTGGCCACAGTTGTTAATGGGGTACTCAGAAAAACAACAGAAGAAATGGAATTAAATGGTACATTATTCAATGAACTCTAAGCTTCAAATGTGCAATTTTTCCAATTCTTTTGACTTAAGGAACACTTTTGCTTGCCAGGATTCATCATTCCCAAAGGGTGGAGAATTTATGTTTACACAAGGGAAATTAACTATGATCCATTCCTTTATCCAGAGTCATTAACCTTCAATCCATGGAGATGGCTGGTTAGTAATTAAATTTAACTACTACTACAAACAAACTTAAATTACTCCATTTTCCAAAGCTCATAAGCCTAAAAAGTAAAATATTCTGTCAGGATAAGAGCCTGGAGACTCACAATTACTGCTTCATATTTGGAGGAGGCAGTAGGCTTTGCCCTGGAAAAGAATTGGGCATTTTCCAAATTTCTACATTTCTTCACTATTTTGTTACCAGTTACAGGTTAGCTCCAATAAGCCCATATTATATTGGTTTCTACTTTTCATTGCTTGGGTCAAAATAAATCCCAAAACCCAAAACTGAGGCTTTGTTTTTGGTCATTGCAGGTGGGAGGAAGTTGGTAGAAATGAAATTCATAAATTCCCAAGAGTTGAAGCACCAAAGGGACTGCAAATGAGGATATCAAAGTACTAAGCTTCTTCATAAAAAGTATATATATTACAAAACCAGAAATTTTATAGGAAATTTAAGCATGGGGCTACTTGGAAAACGTTTTATAAGAGTTTGGGGGAGATTATATATAGAGTTGAACATGTATTATATGTATTTATTATTATTATTGAATATAATAAATATTCCTTAATGAAGAAACTTTTTGAAATTTTTTATCTTTGAATTTGCATTATTTATCCATTTAATCAAGAAAACTTAATCAAAATCAACTTGAGTTGAATGTTAATCTGTGGCCAAAAAAAAAAATGTTCAATCTTGAAGTTTTTCTTAAAAAAAAAAGAAAAAAAAAGAAACAAAATCAACTTAATTCCAAGTAGACATCTCCAAAGCTCAAAACAATTGGGCCAACCCCTTGATTGGGCCTGTTGGAATTTCTTAAGTAAACTGAAAACCCATTTTTACCAAAACAAATACTACTAGTATGGACCTTTTATTTGGCCCACGTATATCTATCCCTAATTTTTCCTTTCTTCTCATTTTCTCATTTTCACTTTCTCTCTGCCTTCTCTCTAGTTTTTCAGCCGTCGCCGCCTTTTCCCCCTCCGACCACCACATTCCGACGGCGTTTTAACTCTCTAAAAAATCCTTGTTTCTATCATCGGCGTTTTCTTTCTACCTATCTATTACTTTTATCCCCGGATCTCTCATTTTTTCCCCTCTAAGAGATTTAGAAACTCTAGCCTACAAAACCCTGATCCGCCGCCATCCGCCGTTGGATGAGGCCAAAGTTCTAATATGTGGTTCTATTTGGTCTCTTCCGCCTTCTAACCGTTCGGATCGTTCAAAGCATTTGCGGTCAAAGGTTCATAAGCGGCATCCGCATCAACTTGGGACCTACCATCGAGGTATTCGTTTACAATTGCTCTCGCTTCATCATATTTGCTGACGATTGATATATTTATTCGGACTCTAATCAGATACTTTCGGACCTTTTTTTTTTTGTATTTTAAACCAGTTCTTTGAATCTTTATTGGCTTTAAGGTATAATTATATATTTGTATTTCCTTCCCTGATTTAGTACATTATATGTTTGATGCAGGGTAACATGTATCTTCTTGTTCATTATATCTGCTCTTGTTCCGATATATTTGGATTTGAAACAAAGGTACTTCTACAACATCTGTCATATTGTTTCCCCCCCACTTTCTTAGCGGCTTTTTTAAAGTTATATACATTAATTTATTTATGATCTTGGAATATTTTTGGAAATACCTGACTCCGCTTGTTCATATGGCAGTTTTTCTTTGCTTTGTTTCTGTCTCGTGATGAAGCTTTCAAACTCATCCCCGTGCATTTTCAGTTGTTGTCACTTTACCAGTGGTGCCAGCATCAACAGACAACAGGTATAGTTAGTGTGATCCTAAAGCATCAAACGGTCACTGTGAGCATCATCCATAATTGAAATATGGTGACACTGTAGTTGTCTTGACTTCTTGATTTTTTGAATTCATTTTTATTCTTTTTGGGTTGTCCATTATATTTTCATATTGAGGATTAGCGTTTGAGCTATTGAAGGATGGTTATAATAAATGTTTATGTGGGGTTCTTCAATTTAGTGCTGTTACAGTGAGGTGCAATTTTGTTGAATGTTTGTTTACTATGATAGCTTTTGTAGCTCTAAGTGAATGCTACTAAATGTATGTTTTATGAACGGAGTGCAGCTGTCTCACTATTGTCATATTGCGATCAGTCCATTAATCCTGGTCGATTGGGTCACACACATTGGACCATACATTGATCATAATCTTTTATCATAGATAATTAAGATGGTGATTGGAATTCTTTTTGCTAACTTTTATCATGACAATCAGATTTGGCTTTGTTTGGACATATGTATCTCAGTACATTATTTCCTAAAACAATTTTCGTTTTTGGATCACATTCTTCCCCATGTTTGATGTTGGGTTAAGTGGGGTCAGGTCTACACCTACTCTATTTTCCCCCTTTTTTGGTGTGTTTTCGTTTGTCTGTGCATTGTGAATGTATTTTGTTGTTCCATTTCAAAGATTGCGATATCAGTATTGTTTTTTAGAATCTTATAATTTTAAGTAATTTTATGAACAATAGTATGAAGTTAGCAGAGATGCTAGGGTGCCTTCGCTTATGAACCTCATATCTTCCTCTATGGTTCTTGGTGTGAGAAGTTAGTTTATGTTCCCAAATGCCCTTTCATGATGTATTTTGGCATTTAAGAGGTTGCTAATTTTTGGTGTTTTCCGTGGGAATAATTAAACATTAATATGAGCTTTTAGTTCTTGCATAATTCCTGTTACCAGATCATGGTTATATTACTTTGTTTCTCAGCTTAAATTTCTTGACATTTAACAAGATATTGATGGAGTTTATTTCAGAACAACATTTCCAGATCTATTTCTGATGGCATATTTATATCCTTATTTGCATACAGATTCCAGCTTGGAATAGCTCAGCATTCTTAAATCTGGATGAGCAGAAACGTGATCAGGTTTGTCTCTTATATTTATATATCCTTATTGAACTTTTTTACACGTATCTTTTTCTTCTTCCTCTAATAAATTTAGTATAAAGATATTAGTTGATCATTGTACCTTTTGATTTGTCCCTTCATCATGTAATTTATTTTCAAGAACCATGAAATTGTCACGTTTCTTTGTTTTGTTCGTGTTTGATGTTAAACGTAACATGAACTACCATTGTGTATGAAATCGTCACGTTTCATCCAAATTATTAAGTCAGTCTGTTACTTAAATGTTTTTATCTGTCCTGTATAGCCCATAATTTGGGCTCATGCTGGCTTTCAGCCAAATGATTCCCTTAGAAGTGAATTGGTTGTAGATAGGCCGAATTTTCAGCCAAATGATCCAGTAAAAAATTGGGTGCATTTAGCATCTAGATAACGATTCACCAACTGTATACAGATTTTTTAATTAACTTGCACTCTACAAGCATGAGTTACTGTCTATTGTAAATGTGAAGGAAATTTATTTACCTAATGATTACTGTATGTCTTGGAGTTGAATTGTCTCACTTTGTGGTGTTTATCAAAACTTCATAATTTTACTTGTGGATTTTTCTTTTTTCTTCAGAAACTGCACCATTTTGCAAATGATCTCACCAAACAACTTTGTATTTCCATGCAGAGCTCCCATTGGAACCTTCACTTTCAAGAACCTTAATTGAGGCAAATGAAAATGGTTGCTTATCCCAGGCTTTGACCGTTGTTGCCATGTTATCAGCAGAAACAAATTTGCTTCTGGTCGAAGGTCGAAGGTTAAGTCTTGAAAACTTTTATGAGATTCTCCATTAATAGGATGTTGTCTATAGCTTTTCCATTAGATTTTATCTTTATGAGCAACAGGTTGAACATATATGTTTTCATGGTTCCTACTAATTGCTTGATATAATAACTTGTGTTCTGAAACCAACAAACTCTTAAGATGTTTTCAACTACATGTTATACTGCATGTCAAAACCAAATAATATCCTCATGCTCTTCAAAGGAAATGAAGTCTGTATTTCCATATTTGTGAAGTTGATTTTTTGTCATTACTGAGTGCTTAGTGATATATATATATATATTAATGATAAATACTAAAGTAATTGTTTTCTACTTTCAGCAAGAGTGATGACAAGAAAAGGAAACACCCTTCATTGGAACTGCCTGATGGTTCTGGTTTCAGTGATCACATCCAGTTCTTACAGATCTATGAATGCTGGAATGAAAATGATTATGATATTGGCTGGTGCAAAGATCATGAGTTGCAGGTATCATTCCTATCTTTCAATTGAGATAAAGCATTCTACTGTAAGACACTCGACATGTCTATTGGATCTTTTAATGTTAAACTCTGTAAAGTTACCACAATGTGTGATGTTGTTGCTATAAATTTGGTTAGCCACATGTAATAAAATTTTGCCTTTTATTCCTTTCCATTTCCTATTTCTCCAACCTTTTTCTCCTTTTCCTTTGTTTTAAAATGTTTCTCGTTGTTTCTGTTTGGGTATTGCTAAAATGAAAGAGAATTTGAATTTAAGAATACATTTTTACAGTAAGAAGCTTTTCTTTGCGAACCTGAGTTGTGAGAGAGAAAAACAGAATATGGAGTAATCGCAACCTCGAAATCTTTTCTTTTATTTTTATGTGCTTTGATTCCAGGTCATTCGTTCCCTAGTTCCCAATCCATTGAACCAGGAGCCTTTGCTTGTGTTGAGAATATTCCAGATCCACTTGCTGGAGAACAGGTAACTTGGACTACTATCAAAGATTAAATATCATGTTCCTCTCCAACTGTTACTCAACGCCATCGTAACTTGCTTTATTGGCAATTTGGTATGTATGTTGACGATTTGACTCCTCAGGCCTCCTAATTTTTGTTGAGGCAAACAGAATACTGATTTTCCAAATACTGTTTCACCTCATGTTAATTATTGATTCAAGTTTCTCTGCATGTAATAAAAGCATGTCTTCAAGTTCAACTGTTAGTCAAATGTGGTCTTTTTGAAGTAATTGTAAACTTATTGCAACTAAACATGTAATAAAGGTTCAAATAGACTTCTTGTGAAAAATACCATGCGTTCTAGATGAGGATAACTAAATTGAATTGAGACGTCAGAATTAGTTGTATTCATATTTCTTCCTCCATTTTTGAATTGTGCCTCTGATAAGATGATTTAGTTGCCACTTGCCAGCAATCTGACCTTCATACTGTTTTTGAATTAGTTAAATGACTTCATAGGTTAACATGTATTCATCTTTGGGGTTGTTGAGGACTCTCTATAATGTTCTTTTATTCTGACAGACATGGCCGACAGAGGCAGAAATGGCTGAGGCAGATAATAATCAAAAGCAAAAGATGCTTAGAAAGAGAACTCTTCCTCGAGGCACTTCTGAGTATCAGGTCTGAACTTTCTTCCCAATTTTTGGTACTCTAAAATGGCTGTTGTCTATGCTACACTTTTGGTTGTCATCTTGATGTATAAATATCTGGTTGTGATGAATTTACTGACTATCCTGCAGGCTGCTTGGATCATAGAGGATACAGATGAAGAGGATTCTGATGCCGAGGATGATGAGGATGATGTTGGCATGGTATTGGATGAAGGAGAAAGGGGCTTTCCTAGTCAAGAAGGCAATAAGAATCCTGACTTTGAGGACCAAGCTTCCTTGTACTTTAGAGACTCTGACGAAGAAACTGAAAATGATTCAATAATGATTGTATGTCTCTTTGATGCATCTATTGCACACAACTTTTAGACTATTAGTTATAAGGAATTGCCAGATATGTGCTATTTGCATATCTTGAAGGTTTATTGTTTTGCTTCTAATACATTGCTTGATGCATGGCATTCTATGTATTCTCTTAAGATGCCCAGAATTTGATTTGCCTTTCCTACATACAGGGAGCCAGGAAGGGGAGAACTTGACAAGGGAACAGATAGAGGATGAGATTAAGAAAGTAAAAGAGGCACATGCTGAAGATGAAGGTATTTATCATTTCTGGACCAATAGTAGAGATTATTATGGAACATTGCTAATCTTTTTTTTGTCAACATTTGTATAAAGTTGGAATAATCTATTTATTAGGAGGGGAAATAATATCTATTTAGTAAACCTTTTATGAAATTATATATGACATGAATTGAAAGAGTTTTGTTGGTTGCGTGTTCCATCCTCAAAGTACTTGAGGGATGACCCCACTACCCACCATGTGGCTATGGCACTGTGGTGTGGGCCGTGAAAATTAAGATGAGGCAGCAGTGCAATTGTTAACACAATCTGGTTCTGATGCTGTTTAGAATGCAGATTTTTTGGTACATTTACCTGATACTATGCTTAAAACTGTGGACACTTTTTTGTGAACTAGGTTTGCAGAGGTCTTACAAATGATTGTGTTTATTAGTGAGCAACGGTTTAGCAAAAACCAAAACTGAAAGATGCTTATTAACCTGGGTATTTGTATGAGTAAAGGAGAGGGAATTTCTCAATTCTATAATATTATATATTCTCAAATTTGTCTTTTGTACTGTTATAAAGGAGTCATCTTATGTTTTTTATCCTTGAATGGTTTTCAGATTTCTTGGGTATGAAGGGGTAGAAGTCACAAATGCAGAGGGAGGAAAGGAAGATGCCGAAGAGGAAGCTCAAGAGGAAGATGGAAGCAAGAGGTATGCATTTCTTAACCATTTTTTTAAGACTTCAGTTGATTTAGTTAATATGCTAATAAATTCTTGTAATATGCATTATATACAATTAATCTTTACTCATTTTATAAGTTTATATGTGGAGTATTTAATAGGAATGATAGAGGCATTGGAAGATGATGCACAAATTTATTTGCAGATGTTGCATCAATGGTGACACTTCCTGTCCTCATATTTGAATCAATGACCTTGCTTAAAATGGCAGTGGTTTGTACTCATTTTATAAGTTGACCATACTTTTGATACTGTGTACGCTGCATTTTTGTTTTTTGATACGTGAATGTGCTACTACTTTTGCAGTTGATGCCATACTGGAAGATGATGCACAAATGTAGGTGCACAGATGTTGCATCAATGGTGACAGTTCCTGTCCTCATATTTGAATCAATGGAGTGCTGATGGTGCAATTTGAAATGGAAACTGTACAGTTGTGCCAGCCAGGGTAAAGTTTGGATCAAATCTGTGAAAATCTTGGAGCATTCGGCAATGATGGAGCCAAAGATCTTCTTCACGTTTTCACTGGCCGGGTCGTCCTTAGCAACCCAATCTCAAATCTGAACAATGCTGCCACATAATCCTTCCTTCTTCTTCGTCTTCTCTTTCTTTTTTTTTGGCCTGTAAAAACAGAATATTTTCTTATTTAAATTATTATGTTGTGCTGGGTGCTCTGTGATTTTTTTTTGGTTGAATGTTGTGAATCATGATGCCATTGCATAGATTTGCTGTGATTTTTCTCTCTGCTCTGATGGTTTCTTGATAATGTTCCTTCTCTTTTGCAGTTGTCTTCCCATTGGAGCTGAGCATATCCCTGTGGTAGCAAGGGTTGCCTTCAGATTTGCTTGCTTTCCTTTTTCTGCTCTGACGCTTTCTTGATAATGTTTATTCTCTTTCTCTTCTGTAGTTATCTCACAATTGGAGCTGCGCGTATACCTGTTGCAGCAAGGATTGGCTTCCTGTCTCATCATATCCCTGTAGTTATTGGTGGGACATTGTACTTCGAATGGGGTCACATTAAGGGCCAATGTAAATGAAGGAAAGTTCAATGTCAATTGGAAAAGTTGAATGTGAATCAAGGCAAGTTCAATGTCAATAGGGAAGTTGAATGTGAATAAGGCAAGTTCAATGTTATTTGGGAAAGTTGAATGTGAATAAGGCAAGTTCAATGTTATTTGGGAAAGTTGAATGTGAATGAGGCAAGTTCAATGTTATTTGGAAAGTTGAATGTGAATTAAGGCAAGTTCAATGTCAATTGGGAAAGTTGAATGTGAATCAAGGCAAGTTCAATGTAAGTTGGGAAAATTGGATGTGAATAAGGCAAGTTCAATGTAAGTTGGGAAAGTTGACTGTGAATTAAGGCAAGTTCAATGTGAATGTGCCATGTGACCCATTTGAAGTGGAATATGTCCTGTTGAATATGGGGTAAGTGATGTTATGTATGATTGCTTCTGGATTCTTGCATTGATGTCATGATCAAAATGTTGATGTTTTAGTGCAATGAACTTGGAACAGGATATCTCAAGGAGTTGGAAATGTGGAAAGATTGCTTGCTGGTCTCTTTTGAATGGTAAGCTCGATTTTAAATACGTTTAGTTATGTTTGATCTGTTTGTATTTCATTTTGTGATGCCTCATTTAGTTTTCTTATGTGCTTTATATTAATTGATGTTATGTTTGTGTTGAATGAAGGCATGTTTCCCCCTTAGGTTAATAATGGTCCTAATCCTCGCTCATTCTCTTTAAAAGACGAGTGTAGGACATCTCCATTCCAATAAATTGCCAAATTGTGTGTTGTTTGTGATTGGATGGAGATGCAATATATTGGTATTTTGAGATTGGTTCATGGAGTGAATTGTTTGTTTAGATTATCATTGATTGTTCCAAGGTAATTTTATAGATACAATAGTGGTGCGGCATTCCTAATTATGCTTGTGTTTAAGTTTATCAGTAGATGTTATGTATTAGGAATTTTCGTTGTAAAATTGGTTGTTACTGGTTGTATTATCTTTATAATATTTTAGATAGAAAGCCTTGTAAAGGAATGTGTTTACGCATCACTATTGTAGAAATAAAGTTGCCTTGCATGAACCACTCAAAATTTCCAATAAGAGTCTCATTGACTCTATGTGGTGGCTGAAATGATGATAGAATATGTGTATTGTTTACTTATGTCTAAATTTCCAATTTGTTTTGTTGAATTAGGTGCAATAGTCAATAAAATATCACTGTAAGTGTAAGGTAACAAAAGGACCAATTGTAGCATATTAAGGTCCAATTATGTTAGAAATAAGCTCCAACTAAAGCCATCTATTTAACATAATTATTTTAAAATTTGAGAGTACTAGTCGGGTAAAATAGGCCCTACAAAGAGTTTAGTGCGGCCCAATTTAAGCCCATGATCATTAGTGGAATTACTAAAAGGATTTTTTTACTTAATAAAAGATAACAGTAAAGTCTCAAATAAAAATCAATTTTAGCCCATAAAGGCTTAATTATGCCTTTTTTTATTATCAAATGCTTGTAAAAAAAACCCTTAAATCCAATATCGCCGAAATTTGGTTAGATGAATATAGATATTACAAGAAGTCTTGACGCAAAAAATAATACAAAACTGAGCTGGGTCCTCATACACGGTTTTGGCTAGAATTTTGCAAAAATTGATCCGAGAGATATTTCCTCAAATTTTGGGCAAAATACTAATAAAAAAATTAAAATTAACAGCCAAAAATATTGGAGGGTTTTTCACGTTTCTAATATCATTTTTCATATTTTTTTCTAAATTAATTTCTAATTAAATCGAAACAAGATTTAGATACTTGTAAAAACAAATCCTTAAATCTAATTTGGTTGAGATTAGTAAGATGAATATAGATATTTGAAGGAGTCTTGGCGCAAAAAATCATGCAAAACAGATCTGGAGCCCTGGACTGCGTTTTTAGCTAAAAAAAAAGTGATTGTTAAGTGTATGATTTCGGCTAAAATTTTCTAAAATTTGACCCGAAAGATATTTCTATAATTTTTGGCCAAATATTAATAAAATAATATAATTAAACTACAAAAAGATTGATGTGCTTTTTATGCTTCTAATATCGTTTTCCTATTTTTCCGAATTAGTTTTTAATTAAATTGAAACAAGATTCAGATGCTTGTAAAAACAAATCCTTAAAGTCCAATGTAGCTGAGCCGGAGCCTCGGAACGCATTTTTAGCCAAAAAGCGTGATGATTGGCCATAATACAGATAACAATATATGATTCATCGCTAAAAAGATTGAAGGGCTTTTCATGCTTCTAATATCGTTTTTCCTATTTTTTCCGAATTAATTTCTAATTAAAACGAAACAAGATTCAGATGCTCGTAAAAACAAATCCTTAAGTCCAATAGGATTGAGATTTAATTAGATGAATATAGATGTTTTAAGGAGTCTTGTCACCAAAAATCATGCAAAACTGATACTAGGTCCTGAAATTCGTTTTTAGCCATAAATCGTGATTAGTATACGATTTCGACTAAAATTTTACAAAAATTGACCTGAAGGATTTTTCCTCAATATTTGGGCAAAATTCAAAAAAAAATATAAATATATATAATTCAACGTGAAAAAGATTGAAGGGTTTTTCACGCTTCTAATATCGTTTTCTATTCTTTTACGAATTAATTTCGACTTAAATCGAAACAAGATTCAGATGCTCGTAAAAAAAAATCCTTAAATCCAATAGAATTGTGATTTATTTAGATGAATATAGATATTTTGAGGACCCTTGTCGTCAAAAATCATGCAAAATTGATATTGGGTGCTGAAACGCGTTTTTAGCCAAAAACCGTGATGGTTAGTACACGATTTCAGCTAAAATTTTGCAAAAATTGACGTGAAGAATTTTTTCTCAATTTTTGGGCAAAATTCTAACAAAAAAATATAATTCAACGTCAAAAAAGATTGAAGGGCTTTTCACGTTTTTAATATCGTTTTTTCTATTTTTTTCTAAATTAATTTCAAATTAAATCGAAACAAGATTCAGTTGTTCGTAAAAACAAATCCTTAGATCCAATGTGGCCGACATTTGGTTAGATGAATATAGATATCACAGGGAGCCTTGAAGACAAAAATCATGCAAAACTGAGCTGGGACCTTGAAATGCGTTTTAGCCAAAAACCATGATGGTTAGTAAACGGTTTCGACTAAAATTTTGCAAAAATTGACCCGGGAGAATTTTCCTCAATTTTTGGCCAAAATAGTAATAAAAAATATATAATTCAATGCCAAAAAGACTAAAGGGCTTTTCACGCTTCTAATATCGTATTTCCTATTTTTTCTGAATAAATTTGAATTAAATCTAAACAAGATTCAGATGCTCGTAAAAACAAATCTTTAAATTTAATGTGGCTGGGATCTTTTTAGATGAATATAGATATTTTAAGGAGTCTTGGCGCCAAAAATCATGTAAAACTGATGCCGGGCACTAGAACGCGTTGTTAGCCAAAAAAACAGTGATGGTTAGTACATGAATTCGGCTTCCAATATCGTTCTTCCATTTTTTCGAATTTATTTTTAATTAAATCAAAACAAGATTAAAATGCTCGTAAAAACAAATCCTTAAATCCATTGTGGCTAAGATTTGGTTAGATGAAAATATATATTTGAAGTAGTCTTTGCACCAAAAATCAAGCAAAATTGAGCCGGGGCTCCGGAACGCATTTTTAGCCAAAAACTGTGATGTTAATACACGATTTCGGCTAAAATTTTGCAAAAACTGACCAGAAAAGTTTTTCCTCAATTTTTTGCCACAATACTCAGAAAAACTATACTATTCAGCCCCAAAAAATTAAAATGGTTTTTCACGCTTCCAATATCGTTTTACGATTTTTTCTCGAATTTATTTTTTAATTAAATCGAAACAAAATTCAGATTCTCGTAAAAACAAATCCTTATATCCATTGTGGCTAAGATTTGGTTAGATTAATATAGATATTTGAAGTAGTCTTTGCGCCAAAAATCAAGCAAAATTGAGTTGGGGCTCCAGATCTCGTTTTTAGCCAAAAACTATGATGGTTAATACACGATTTCGGTTAAAATTTTGCAAAAACTTACCCAAAAGGTTTTTCCTCAATTTTTTGCCACAATACTCAGAAAACTGTACTATTCAACCCCCAAAAATTAGAATGGTTTTTCACGCTTCCAATATCGTTTTTCCATTTTTTCTTGAATTTATTTTTAATTAATTCGAAACAAAATTCAGATGCTCGTAAAAACAAATCCTTAAATCCATTGTAGATAAGATTTGGTTAGATAAATATAGATATTTCAAGGAGTCTTTGCGCCAACAATCAAGCAAAATTGAGTCGGGGATCCAAAATGCGTTTTTAGCAAAAAACTATGATGGTTAATACACGATTTAGGCTTAAATATTGCAAAAACTGACCCAAAAGTTTTCCCTCAATTTTTTGCCCCAATACTTATAAAAACCATATTATTCAACCCCGAAAGATTAAAATGGTTTTTCACGCTTCCAATATCGTTTTTCTATTTTTTTTCAAATTTATTTTTAATTAAATCGAAACAAGATTTAGATGCTCGTAAAAACAAATCCTTAAATCCATTGTGGCTAAGATTTGGTTAGATAAATATAGATATTTTAAGGAGTCTTTGTGCCAAAAATCAAGCAAAATTGAGCCGGGGCTCCAGATCGCGTTTTTAGCCAAAAACTGTGATGGTTATATAACGATTTCGGTTAAAATTTTGCAAAAACTTACCCAAAAGTTTTTTCCTCAATTTTTTACCACAATACTCAGAAAAACTGTACTATTCAACCCCCAAAAATTAAAATGGTTTTTCACGCTTCCAATATCGTTTTTCCATTTTTTTCCAAATTTATTTTTAATTAAATCGAAACAAAATTCAGATGCTCGTAAAAACAAATCCTTAAATCCATTGTGACTAAGATTTGGTTAGATAAATATAGATATTTGAAGTAGACTTTGCACCAAAAATCAAGCAAAATTGAGCCGGGACTCCGGAACGCGTTTTTAGCCAAAAACCGTGATGGTTACTACACGATTTCAGCTAAAATTTTACAAAAATTGACGTGAAGGATTTTTCCTCAATTTTTGGGCAAAATTCTAATAAAAAAATATAATTCAACGTCAAAAAAGATTAAAGGGTTTTTCACGTTTTTAATATCGTTTTTTCTATTTTTTTATAAATTAATTTCTAATTAAATCGAAACAAGATTCAGTTGTTCGTAAAAACAAATCCTTAGATCCAATGTGGCCGACATTTGGTTAGATGAATATAGATATCACAGGGAGTCTTGACGCCAAAAATCATGCAAAACTGAGCCGGGACCTTGAAATGCGTTTTAGCCTAAAACCATGATGGTTAGTAAACGGTTTCGACTAAAATTTTGCAAAAATTGATCCGGGAGAATTTTCCTCAATTTTTGGCCAAAATAGTAATAAAAAATATATAATTCAATGCCAATAAGACTAAAGGGCTTTTCACGCTTCTAATATCGTACTTCCTATTTTTTCTGAATAAATTTGAATTAAATCGAAACAAGATTCAGATACTCGTAAAAACAAATCTTTAAATCTAATGTGGCTGGGATTTTTTTAGATGAATATAGATATTTCAAGGAGTCTTGGCGCCAAAAATCATGTAAAACTGATGCCGGGCACTAGAACGCGTTGTTAGCCAAAAAAACAGTGATGGTTAGTACATGATTTCGGCTTCCAATATTGTTTTTCCATTTTTTTCGAATTTATTTTTAATTAAATCAAAACAAGATTAAAATGCTCGTAAAAACAAATCCTTAAATCCATTGTGGCTAAGTTTTGGTTAAATGAAAATATATATTTGAAGTAGTATTTGTGCCAAAAATCAAGCAAAATTGAGCCATGGCTCCGGAACGCATTTTTAGCCAAAAACTGTGATGGTTAATACACGATTTCGGCTGAAATTTTGCAAAACTGACCCGAAAAGTTTTTCCTCAATTTTTTGCCACAATACTCAGAAAAATTATACTATTCAACCCCAAAAAATTAAAATGGTTTTTCACGCTTCCAATATCGTTTTTCCATTTTTTCTCGAATTTATTTTTAATTAAATCGAAACAAAATTCAGATGCTCGTAAAAACAAATCCTTAAATCCATTGTGGCTAAAATTTGGTTAGATTAATATAGATATTTGAAGTAGTCTTTGCGCCAAAAATCAAGCAAAATTGAGCTGGGGCTCCAGATCGCGTTTTTAGCCAAAAACTGTGATGTATACACGATTTCGGTTAAAATTTTGGCGAAAACTTACCCAAAAGGTTTTTTCTTAATTTTTTGCCACAATATTCAGAAAAACTGTACTATTCAACCCCCAAAAATTAAAATGGTTTTTCACGCTTCCAATATCGTTTTTCCATT